>JAFIRS010003512.1:0-129839 GCA_018342105.1 Gonioctena quinquepunctata
AATTCCTTTCTTTTACCTCGTCACAACTCGTTGTCGTTTTAGGCCCTGATGAAGTTTATACGACTAATAAACGAAACGTTGGCCAAAAATTAGAATGTTTTATTTGTCCTCTCCACAATCCTATCGCCTTCCATTTCCAATTTTCACTAAAATATATATATATATATATATATATATATATAATTTCACAGAATGAAATTAAGTTTATATTCTTTCATATGGAAAAATATTTTAAATCAGTTATATTTCTAAAATGCCAATTAATAATTATGACAATTACTGTATTTATTCAATAGATATGAGTTTACTCAAATAACTGAATTTCAGATTCGTTTACATACACTTAGGTCTTTGACCAATTTTAAATGATTATAGGCTCAATTATATATATAATTGAGATGAGGAAGATAATGATGAAAATGTTTTAGATTAAATTGTTTATTTTGATAATGAAGCATGGTATCTAGGTTTACCCATTTTGCAATTATTTTTAAGGTTTTTGAATACAATTTTATGATGATTGTAATTCTTATGTGTATCAAATTGATTTTATTATATTTCATACAATCATTCTATTAGTATTATTTGACATATGAGATTTGTTTATGTACGTAGATTGAACGAACTTATATTTCAATTATATACAGAGTGATTTAATTGATAGCCACTCGTCAATTAAATCTAGTTTGAGCTAAATAGCTATAAACCCTCAGTATAGAACTGAAAATACTGTAAATCAACATTGCACTGTCAATGAGTATTACAAGGTGAGATTTCGGGGTAATACAAGGGGTTCGACAATTGACTCGAAGATTCAGGGTTTTTAAGTAGTTAACATCCTGTATACGATTATAATATTTATGGTTTATAGAGTGGGATTTTTATAAAACAGCATAACTCCTTGCATGAAGCCAGAATACTTTTTGATATATCGATTGGGTTTTAAAGTAACATTCTTATGAAGTAATTTATTTATACTCAATCAGTGCAGGGTGGGATACTTTCACTTTGATTCTTGAGTCAGATATAATATCTAATGTATAGGCATTTGGCTTTCTTTCAAACAACACCCACCGGTTATAATATTTGGTCAGTCAGGTGTAGGGTCTTCACTCTACAACTAACGTTTGGTGTTACAGGTGTGGGATTTTCATTGAAAAACACCCTGTAGGCTGGACATATCATTTGGTACAGGTGTGGGATTCTTAATTTGAAGAACACCCTGTTTACCGAGTATAACACCACCTAGCTTTTGGCATTTTCTTTATAGCATATGAAACTGTAATTGTGTAGCAATTTATTGATTACTCAAATAAATTTAAATAAAATTCATTTTTTGAAGTGGAGAAGAGTTCAATTGCAGACTATAGCTTTAACTTAGGTTAATAGATTATGATTACAAAATTTACCCATTATATTAATATTATTTGTTATACTTTTTGTAAAATATTGAAAAATTCACTTGTAATCAAAATTGGTTACACAAGGTATGTATCAAATGTTCAAAAATAGGAGATATAAATCGTTATTTTGAAAGAATTTGTACAAACTCCCAATTGGGCATTGTGGTGCTGTAGGTTTTACGGGTGTTTCCTACAGTTGTAAAGCAAATGCGCCACACAATTCTCAAGGCATCCTGGACAGATTAGATTTGTTTTTCCAATAAACTTTACAACTTTGTTTTATTCCTATTCCCCAGATACAATTTTTCAATGCAGCAATATTTTATCAGACCTTCTTTCCTATTCAACTTCTTCAAAGTTTCTTGAGTTTTCAACCCACCATCTGAAAACTAAAAAATAATCAAGAAAAACTATACAAATTTGTTCTTTTACAATTATGTATATGGATTTTTATTTCAGACTGGAAGGTCATAAAACCATGATAAGAAATGTTGATGATTCCACAAAGTCACATTCAATCAATATGTACTTGAAATAACTGTTTCATTTTCAAACTTTTGACTGGTATAATGGACAATACCCCCCAACAAAGTAACCAAAGGAATGAATATTTGCAATGACAATCACCCAAAGTATTCTACTTGTATATATTATTTTATGGATTATGATTGCAATCCTAAAATGGAAGAATTTCAATCCTTTTTGATCAATTGTATTAGTATTATAGGTAATCACATATAATACTTAGTATAGTATACTGTTTCTGCAGAATTCACTATTTTCGTGATTATGTATATTGAAAAAAAGTGCAATTTCTTCATATTGAAACGTTTTTGACTGACTTTGTGGTACTGTTTAGTTCTTTTGTGTATTATTGAGGATAAATAATTTGGGTCGCATACCTCTTTTGCTTGGTTTTGTCAGGGGGTACCTTCCCCTATTATCAAACCTTGGCGCTTTTCACTGTTCTCGGTTTTCCTCGGGCGCCACCTTTAGCTTTATAGTGGAAAAGGCCACTTGTGCTCCGGGCAGTCTCAGTGAAGAAAGACACTCCAGGGGTCAATATAGTCGTGACACTGTAACAGGGCCAGCAAGGCAGGCTTTAATTGCCTTTAACTGGGTTTCGAACCTGGGTGGCGACTGCGCACTAGATGTTCAAATTTTACTCAAAACAATCAATGAAAGAACACTAAAACAGGATAAACAGGTATATTAATAATCAATACAGTCAAGGCGGCTGTAGTCAGCCTCAAGTTATTTACAAAATAAATGAACACAGGTCAAGCACTAAATAGTGATACCAAGCGGGAAGGGTGTGTTTAACGTAGGCGGAGTACACGTAATAACCATAAGCTCTTGTGAAAAAGGGGGGGCATCGTACGGATTCGTAATAAAGCTCAAAAAATGGGTGTTAGGCAACTTTATCCCCTTTTACTTACGACATGCCGGAGCGCAGGAAGCTGAGACGCGAGAAATGTCTACCCCTTCTATGCGACCTCCAACCGTGTAACTATTATTTTTAACTCCTACTTACGACACGCCGGAGCGCAGGAAGCTGAGACGTGAGAAATGTCTACCCCTTCTATGCGACCTCCAACCGTGTTTACTAATCTTTTATACCCCTGAAAACCGACACGCCGGAGCGCAGGAAGCTGAGACGCGAGAAATGTCTACCCCTTCTATGCGACCTCCAACCGTGTTTCCTAATCTTTATCTAATACCGAAACGCCGGAGCGCAGGAAGCTGAGACGCGAGAAATGTCTACCCCTTCTATGCGACCTCCAACCGTGTTTCCTATCTCTGTCTAAATACCAAGTCACGTTAAGCGCAGGAAGTTGAGACGCGAGAAATGTCTACCTCTTCTATGCGACCTCTACCCGTGCTTCCTATCTCTGTCTATAAAGTCACGTCGGAGCGCAGGAAGTTGAGACGCGAGAAATGTCTACCTCTTCTATGCGACCTCCACCCGTGCTTTTAAGTTAGCCACACGTATCACATTACTAGCCTGCTCTTGTTGTAAGGGAAACTAAATGACTCACCGTGATCATGCGCAAATCAGACCTGGGGTACTTACAAAATATTTCCGATATACAATATTTACCCAAACTCCGATCCTACTCCTTCGGCAAAGCTCGGAACGGTCGTGGACTGCTTCGGTCTCTGGCTCTCACTCTGGACTCTAGTCGAACGCGTGGCTGCTTCTGCTGGGCTGGGCAAGCTACTGAATCTTTGAATTATGTCGAAACGAAACTACGGCCGGCTTCTCCCTCTTTTCCAAATACCTCCCGATCGACTTATATGCGCGCGCCGTTTTGTGGACTCTGTCGTTTGCGATACAAATTATACCTTCACAGAATAATTACCCAGAATATCGGCCTCCCCTCCTTCGTGACGTCAACGGCTGCTCGGACACAGTGTCATGTTCTCGGTAGCGACGGCTGTGACGTCAGCTCGGTGCGCGCGTCTTTGTCTAGACTCAACTGTGCTGGGTGGCGATCGGACTGTTGGCTCGTACGTGAATGAATGCGATCTTCAGTGGATACTTTGATTCTCGAGTTTTGCGTTCGATTCAAGTGCTTGCTCCAGAGTGGGGCGGGTGACGTACGATTGTTTTGTTTCACTAGTTGTACCGATGTGTTTTTACGTAATTGATTCGGGAGGGTTATTGATTACGAAAGGTGTAATTCATGCTTTGCGAATTTATGTCGGACAAGAATGATATTTTTCCGATTATTATTAACGGAGATATGGCTTATTTATACCTGGAGCTTGTAATACTGTTGAAATGGATGAAAAACTATTGTAAATACCTGGAACCTTAGTAACTTCGTTACAGTTTCTAAACCTAATGAGAGGTATAGTACAAATAAAAACTTACAAAGAATAGCATTGACCTTTGCACACTCAATTTTCATTATTTCTATCCATAGGTTTCACATCGAAGGCTTAATGCAAATATATATAATCTGTATCGTGAGAATCTTTCGACATGGATTGATTACCCAAAATACAGTAAAAATTATAGACATGATCTCACAATAATTTTAAACTGAATATTCACTATTTTTTGCGTATTTCCCTTAAAAATGTCCACATTTTCCAGAGCGTGTAATCTACCTGATAAATGATACCCTGAACTGAGACCTACTGGATATTTGAAAACATTTATTGGTCATTGCCATGCAAAATATTACTAAAATCAGAATTAAACTATTCTCTTATAAATACGATACTGGGTACCACCTATTCACTGGTCTGCGAGAAACTAGGGAACGAAAACAAATTTTAGATTTTTCGCAGATACGGGATTAGCATTGAGCCATCGACATGAACCATTGTATAGATTATTATTGATTTCAATGGCATTTGAGGTTAGACAACATAAGTTTAAAAAAACAATTCTTATTTCCTCAAATCAGCTTTGCTTACAAACAGTATATACCTTATATTGGAACTTCGAAAATGAGGATGCAGTCACATTTCTAACACCTTTGTAGGTTAAGTACTTATTACCTATTTTATACCGCCAAAAACCTTTCATTCGTAGATAAAATAATGTACACGAATATTTTCTAATGGTGAGTTTTCTTCTCCATGTAAATTCAAGTCAACTATCCATAGGAAATCTCGGAAATATTTTATATCCTTTAAAAAAAAATCGCAGTCAATGCCGTTGGGTCTGACAGGTGAACAATGTTAGTCATTTGTCATCTAAATGAAAAAGCCTATTACAGGCCCTCTACACGTTCGTGATCGCCTGTATTCGTCCATCATGGCCGATGGTGTAGAAGACCCTTCAAATTTAATTCTATTTAGCGATACTCTCGGCGTATATACTTGAAGTGAGAACGATTTGTTGAGATAGTTCGTGATTATAAATATTTTGTTATTGGAATTGATTTATTGGGTGATTTTAGATATACCTATTGACTGGAAAATATTTCACTGGGTGTAAATTGTTTTAAAATCAGCTATTGACTAAGGAAGGAATATTTTACTGAATGCAGGGTGTGTCCCAATGCGTGTACATTGAGACGAAATTGATTTAACCCTTTTTATAGCGACGTATCTGGTGATATACATCTTTCAAATATACCTTAAAAAAAAGTCCAGAGTTCTGCAATTCTCGTTACTGTTTAATAGAAACACGTTTGTGGGCTACCACATTTCCCGTGTAGATGGCACCGCCGTCACCATAAAATACCGATACTGTCATTTGAAATTCATTGTGTTCAAGATGGTGCAGGAAAATAAACGATCATTCGATCCTATTTTAAGTTATTCGTTTATTTTGGTACTGAATAGATTTAATTCTGATCTCTGAAGTGCGTAAAAATGTTATATTATGTATAGGCAACTAGTAGCATATATTCATTATATGGATTATTGTTTCACAAAAATTTGACACGCATTTCAAAGATGTGTATCTTATAATATACATTGCCAGATGAAAAGGGAATCGAATTGTGTACAAGAAGATACGGTGCCCGCTATCTAGTAAATAAGATGCTGTGTCTTGAAGGATACTTTGCTTGGTATATAGTACTCAAGCAAGGCATCCTCAGAGATACTCTGCCAGCTACCAGACACTTGTTCAAAATATATCTTTTTTACAGTTTCCAGTTTCCAACCGAACAAAACTCATTTTCGAAAAACTAGAACAGAATCAGGAAGTTAATGTTCTGATACCGCAAATAAATGCTGGCTCCGATGTGAAATCGGAATCAGAGGATGAAGATAGTTTCGACCTCTGAAGGACATAGATTATCAAAATATTCATTCAGTAGATTTTGAAAACAGTTTGTATGAAAATTCAAACAACTTTGCAAGGGAGTCCACAGAAAATTTCGAAATAGAGACCTACAAGTGCAATAAATGTTTAGTTAGATTATGCCTAGTGCAAGAAAGAAATTGTTTTTATGATTTCCTTAATAATTAGGTAGAATTTCAGTTTTAACACTTTTTAATTTAACTATATTGACGAACCAAAGATAAGATGTTACTTTGTAGAAATCTGGATGTTTTTTTTTAATTAATAAAAAGTGAAAAATCCCTATTTTTTATTTTTTTATACATTGCAGTGTGTCTCATGAGGTACATGGCTGATTTTCTGCTTGTCAGGCAATGTAGCTTACAGGATTCGTATAACACCAACCCTGTAGCCGGCAGAGTATCTCCAGAGATACATTTTTTCAAAAACGTCAAATTGACAAGAATAAAATTTTTTGCTCCACAAATCAGTTATTCGTTGGGTATTCAGTGACAAATGACAAAAAAATATATTTTTGTACGTCAGATAAATGTTTGCCAAGAGTAGGGTTAAGATATATTTTTTTTTTGTTACAGTGTCATACAACAGTTAAGTTGATATTTAGCGTTTGTTGGTATCTCCCGGCGACTTACAGTGACTATTCCACGCACCTTGGAATTTTCACAAAATCTGACCAATCAAAAACCAAAGACAGCTTGTATTATCGCGAAAACACCAGCTGTCTTTCAATTCTGATTGGTCTATCAGCGTGGTGTTTTCAACGACGTAACCATGGATACGCATCGCAATGCAAAGTTTGACAGTTTGACCAAAAATAGTTGTAGCTGCAAACGTCAAAATGAGTCGCTTCGATGCTACTTCAAACGAAGTAATAAACCAAACTTTTGAAGTAAATATACCCAGTAACACAAAAAAATCAAAATCTTATATATGGAGACAATTTATGACGTTCTGTGCGGAACGCAACTACAAATTAGATGCAGAAAATAGCAACGAAAGATTAGCATTCATTCTAAAAGACTGGGCATTCAATATGCGGAAAATTGATGGTAGTGATTACAAGGATAGTGTTATTAAAACCATATGGAACACTACTGCAAAATTAGTACAAGAAAAATATTTTTGTGAGTATCAGAGACATATTGACCCCTTCAAAGATATAATGTTCGAAGAGGCGAGGGCGGCTCGAGAGAGTAAGAGAAAACTGTTGCGAGCTGTACCCGAAAAAAAGAAAATAAGTTCTGTCGCTATGACTTAAGACGAATATAGAAATATGTGCTTACAAACGGACGAAGACACGCCAGAGGGACTCCAAAAGAAGTTTTCTCACATAGCTGCAGTAGAACTAGCTTGGAGAGGTAACGAAGTAACTTTTTCCAAGTTACATTTTTTTATGGAAGAGACTGACAACAAAGGCTGTTTAAGAATCAGAATTGCATATAACCCGATATTCTCCAAAACCCGCCAAGGTGGTAATAAAAACTGTGCAGATACTAAATGGCTTACTCCAAATAACGGTCATACTATTCAAAATGTTTACAATTTATGAGAATTATAGTCGAGAATAATGTATTATGTTCGTGCTCATAAAAAATTATTTATTGTTATAGGTAACAAATAATAATTAAAACAAATTGTTTATAGTTACAATAAATATTTCATGATTATTATTAAATTTGAATTATTTATTATTATTAAATTTCTTCCTCTCATTCTGACCTTTCACTTTGTTCGTGAAATAGTCTAATAAAATACCACTCGTGATTGAATTTATCTTATAAGTCTGTCTTCTATTTCTAAACTCAACTGAGTTGCTTGAAGAAAACACCACTCGTCCTGCGGACTCGTGGTGTTTTCAAGCAACTCAGTTTCGTTTAGAAATAAATCGACCGACTTATCGCGAAAATTCAGTCACTAGTGGTATTACTACTGACTATTCCACGCACCTTGGAATTTTCACAGAATCTGACCAATCAAAAACCAGAGACAGCTTGTATTATCGCGAAAACACCAGCTGTCTTTCAATTCTGATTGGTCTATCAGCGTGGTATTTTCAACGACGTAACCATGGATACGGATCGCAATGCAAAGTTTGACAGTTTGACCAAAAATAATTGTAGCTGCAAACGTCAAAATGAGTCGCTTCGGTGCTACTTCAAACGAAGTAATAAACCAAACTTTAAAAACCCAAACAAAAAAAAAAAATCTTATATATGGAGACAATTTATGACGTTCTGTGCGGAACGCAACTACAAATTAGATGCAGAAAATAGCAACGAAAGATTAGCATTCATTCTAAAAGACTGGGCATTCAATATGCGGAAAATTGATGGTAGTGATTACAAGGAGAGTGTTATTAAAACCATATGGAACCCTACTGCAAAATTAGTACAAGAAAAATATTTTTGTGAGTATCAGAGACATATTGATCCCTTCAAAGATATAATGTTCAAGGAGGCGAGGGCGGCTCGAGATAGTAAGAGAACATTGTTGCAAGCTGTACCCGAAAAAAATAAAATGAGTTCTGTCGCTATGACTTCAGATGAATATAGAAATATGTGCTCACAATGGGACGAAGACACGCCAGAGGGACTCCAAAAGAAGTTTTTCACATAGCTGCAGTAGAACTAGCTTGGAGAGGTAACGAAGCAACTTTTTACCTGTTACATTTTTTTAAGGAAGAGACTGACAACAAAGGCTGTTTAAAAAACCGAATTGCATATAACCCGATATTCTTCAAAACCCGCCAAGGTGGTGATAAAAACTGTGCAGATACTAAATGGCTCACTAAAAATTTGAAAAATCCTGAAATGTGTCCTGTGAGATTATACCGGAAACTTATATCGAAAAAGGGAATTATTACCAATGACAGACTTTTTCTGACAGTGAATGGCAAGTGGAATAAATATAATAATAATAATTGGTACAAGAATTGCTCTATTGGTATTAATACAATATCAGAATGGACAAAACCCTCTGCAGAAAAGATAGGATTAGACACTAAAAAACTAAAAATAACAAATCACTCTAATCGTGCCACTGCAGTTAGTCAGTTACTACAATTCGGCGTTAGTGAATAACAAACTATGAAAATTACCGGACATGGAAGTACAAACTCGATAAAACCACATTTACATCTTAGTGCTGAACATCATCAGAATATAGTGAATGCTTTTAGGAGTTCCCCAAGTGAATCAAGTAATAATACCAACAGTACATTGTATCCACCTAATAATGGTCATACTATTGAAATTTTTTTACAATTGCACCATTTATAATAATTATAGTCGAGAATAAAGTATCATGTTCGTGTTCATAAAAAAATATTTATTGTTATAGATAACAAATAATTATTAAAACAGGTTGTTTATAGTTAAAATAAATATTTCATGATTATAATTAAATTTGAATTATTTATTATTATTAAATTTCTTCCTCTCATTCTACCGAATTTAATTTTTTTGACCTTTTACTTTGTTCGTGAAATAGTCTAATAAAATACCACTCGTGATTGAATTTATCTTATAAGTCTGTCTTTTATTTCTAAACTCAACTGAGTTGCTTGAAGAAAACACCACTCGTCCTGCGGACTCGTGGTGTTTTCGAACAACTCAGTTTCTTTTAGAAATAAATCGACAGACTTATCGCGAAAATTCAGTCACTAGTGGTATTATTACTGATAATTCATGTACTTTGGCGGTTTTACAGGCAGTATTTGAAAAAAATATTATATCATAGGCGGATATTGATGGCTTCAGTGGATTCATTTTGAGTTCATTTGCGTATCGAGAAAAAATTATTCATTGAATTAGTGATTGCAAAAAGGGGTGGTAAGATAAAGCGTATGGGCATGAGTTGATAATAGGTGATTGCTGGGGAGTACTAAACAAATAACTTTCGGAATTAATTTTGCACTTATAGTACATTTGATATTTGTGATTCAGGCATTGCATACTTTCTTCTAATTGCAGATTATGGATAATTTGGGAGATGATCATTTGGTGATACACGAAGAGGTGGAGTTGGATCCCACTGGAACCTCAATGCGAGGGAAGAGCGGCGAAACTCTAATTCTTCACGGCGAGACGGGGAGACCACAGTCTTTCCGGAATTCCGGTAGGTGATCTGGTGGGCCAACTTTTGGCGGGCGGCCTTGGTGGTGGAAGAAACTTATGACCTGGCGACACCAGGACCATCGAGGTCAGGACATGGCGACAATATGGTGCAAGAAGGATTTGATAGGCGTCCGCTTCTGGGATCGGAGATAGTAGATCGTTTTGACTCCGACAACGCGGACAGTAATATTGAACAGTGGCTTCGAAAGATTGTCCAGCTGGGTATTATTGGCAAATTATGTCAAATCGACGTTGGCGCAGTCGAAGCTGGAGGGTGCAGCAAAGAGGTGGTTTCATCAGCGAAGGGACTTAGCTCTAAAGGTGGCACATTAAACATGATAACGCCCTATCATATTTAATGTGCCAGCGGGCGAAAGAGGAAACCGGAGCGCGGCGGTAGTAATGGAAGTGCAATTGATCGGTGACAATAATATTGATTTGAAATATCTGAGGTGGGATTATTACAATTTGAATAAACAATTTTAAGTTCAAATCGAGTTTTAACAGTTCATTGATGATTTTTCACATTCTCATTTCAGATCAGCTTTGTACATGTACACTTTTTAATTTTTCATAAGTTGCTCTTATATTAGTCGTTGGCAAGCTTCTATTTACACTTTTTTTTTCGATATTCTAGTTAAATGTAGTTTTAGGAGAAGGAGAGAGAACATGTTTCAACACTTATTCTCATCAATATTTTTTTTTTTATTTTTAATCAAATAATTCTTGAATTCTAAACATTGCTTTATATGGCGGCCTATGAGCCTTATTACCATGCAAACTCTCAAACATTCTCTGATAAAACTGTGATGTGCAGATGTGTTAGCGATCCTATGAGGATTCCGTTTTCTCCTTTTAGATGTACAGAATTCATAATAAGATTGTAACTCCTGAATGATTTCCAAAATTGATAACTTTTCCAATGTTTATGTTCTCATACATAAACTTATATAAAATGATGTTATTTTCCATATTTCCAATTTGAGCTAGTCCTAGATTTCACATATATTCAACTAAAATTAATAGCTAACACTGTCACCAACATTGTTATTGAATACGAAAACAAGTGTATATTCCATATTGTGTTATTCAAACAATACCAAATCAAATACTACTTTGAAAATCAAAAGGATTCTTTTCACCTTGTTCATTCGAAATTAAATTATCAAACTACTTCATTTGGAAGAATAAATATGTTCTATTTCTCAGTGTTTTCGAATGGCCAAAAAGAAACTTATCAGCGGAAACACAAAATGAGACACCTCCAGCAAAATTAATTAAACAAAGAATTGTAATACACTGAAATCATCAACTGTAATCAAAATATGATAACTGAAAACACAGAATATAATTTTAATGTGAGTCAAAATAATTGTTTTGGTATAAACTAATCATATTCATTTTATTGGCATCTTTATCTGGAGCTGCTTGAGAATTATTCAACCGTATGCTAAAGAGCCCTTGGAGAAGTATACTCCTGAACTGAGGCAATTTGCACTAACTTTGAATATTAATTTTATTAACAAAATCACATAATTATGTTCGACAAATATTTTTTTAAATGTTAGAACACTCTCAAGTGGTATCAGACAATTGATGGTACTCCAAGATTTTCTAAGGGAGCTCTAACTGCTTTGAAGCTGAAAGTGGATGATGCTATTTTCAAAGCAAACAAAATTCTGTGCAATCTAGTATTCGATGAAATGGCCATCAGAAAAAGAGTTGAATAGGATGGAAAAAATCCATGGTTATGTGAGTTTGCTACGAACTCAAAATCGGACCATTTGGGAAAATCAAAATAGGCACTAGTAATTATGCTTGTTGCTTCGAATTCTTCATGGAAAATTCCAGTTGGTTATTTTACGGTAAATAGGCTCTCTGGAACCAAAAAGACAAATTTAGTGAAGAACTGCCTTGAGTTTGTTCATGAAAGTGGTGTTACTGTAACATCAATGTTATTTGATGGAACACCTACAAATTTTACAGTTGCTTGCAATGTTAGATGCCAATCTTTTTCTCTCAAATTTGAAACCTTTTTTTATACATTCCGTGAAGAGCGAAAATGTTGATATATTTCCTGATTCTAGTCATATAATAATGTTGGTTAAAAACTCTTTTGGAACCAAGCAAGTTGAGTTGAGAAACTGAAGGTCTGCAAGTAGCTACCAAACTGAGAAAAAGACATGTTGCTTGGATAAAAGAAAATAATTGATTTATATTTAAAAAAAATTTGACAATCGAAGATGAAAATGTCCCTTTATTGTACTCGAAAAGTAAAAAGAGGATATTTCTGATTTGCATAGGAAGTCTTAAAAAATATTGAGGAGAGATTCGTAAAGAAAAAACAACTGGAGTATATTCTCACATCTAAATTATCTCAAGATCACCTGGATATATTTTTCAGTTGTATTGAAGCTGAGGAAGAATATAATAATAATCCAACTGCCCGCCAGTTTGTTGATATGATGAAAATATTACTAATGCATTCTAAGATGAAGGGAAGTGACTGTACCAACGCAGAAGCACTGAACTTGAAAAGTATTTTTAATTTTTCTAATTCCCCAGTAACCCGAAATGGAAGAGATGACATCGATAAGGAGGAATGAAAGAGTGGATCAATAGAACGAATGAGCACAATTATTGTACATGTGGGATTCAACATTATATGTAGATATTGTTGTTGCACAAATTGCAGGATTTGTTGTTAGGAAAATTAAAAAAAAATTTACATTGTGCGGTTGACCTATATTTGTCAAAAAAGAAGGATTATGGTATCATGATAAAAGCCGAAAAATAAAATACAAAAATAGTTCAAATAATACGAAAAATAAACTAATTGTTGATACACTCCAAAATATAAAATTCTATTTTCATAATGTTTTTGATGATTACTTTCCGATGATGAACCTCTCAGCAATCATGATTATCAACTGTCGGAATTAATATTGAACAAATATTTTGAAATTAAATTACACCATGAAACAAGTATATTGATAAACAATGAAGAAAATATGGTAAGATCTGTACCCACGAATACTATTTTAATGATTCAATAATATTTTGTATTTTTATCAATTAAATTATGTATCAATCACTTGTATTTTGATTGTTTATTGGATATATTTTTCGTTGTTTCAGTTTATTTCCGTTTTATAACGTTCAAAAACTCATATAAATAATCATTTGAGATTTTGATATTTAGTCTGAAATTGAAAAATTAAAATTTCTTTATGTGTGTCTGTCCATTGACTCCATGACCAAATCTTGGACTGATTTTACGCAAAACTCGTTTCCAGTAAAATATATTCTTTATTTTTTCAAAATTCCAAAATTATGGAGGTTGGGTTTTTGGATGGAAAGATTCAAAGTTGTCGGTGGTGGAACCCTCAAAACCACAGAAGCACATGGTTTTGATATTAAAACGAGTTTTCGAGGATTTTCATTTTGAATGAACAGGTAAATCTATAAGATGCTGATAATGAATGGAGAATACATGCCACGTTGGATCATTCAAACTTTAAATTATATTTTTTCAACGAAAACTTCTGCTAACATTCTATTCTTTGAAAAGGATAATTTTCTATTTACTAATACTTCCCTTTTCAAATACTCCAGTTGGGAAACTTTTTATAGGAATAACCTGTGCTCTGAAGCTATATTCTCACTAATGTTCACCAAACAGTAACTGAAAATATCGGGGTATTAACATTCAATCCATCAAAAAAGTTATTGAGGACAATATTTGGAGGGAAAAAATTACAAATATTTTATGTCAGTAATTTAAGCCTTTGTTGAAAAGAGGATAAAATCATGTGAGATGGATCATTGGGTGAGACGGTTTTTCGTTAAATCTCAGATCTACTTCATTATTATACTGTTCTGTGTGATTGGTTGCATAGTTTTCCATCAGTCATCCATCACGCTATGGTACAGTTCGTATAAACCGTTGATATGAGTTCGATTTTACAGTGAAAAATCACTCATATCCCAAAATTTTAGAAACACGCACTCTGCAAATTTAACTTCTTCCTATGAATTCAACCCTTTTTTCTACATACTCCAATAGTTCATTTTTTTAAGTTAGGACATAGTGAAGTAGTTTTATGTAAAATATCGATGGCCTAGAATGAAAACCTCGTATCTCAAAAAAAAAACTTATACGTTATTAGATGGATAAGCTAGTATTTCACAATACTTGAGTGTCAAAAAAAATAACCTCACTCTATCGACGAAGAATCGAACCTCACATCTTTCTCAGTAGTCATATTGAGTGTGAGAAGCACATATATTGTACGCAGTTCAGTGCTCAACAAACCTCACGAGAGTGTATCTCCTGTTGTTAGTAGGCTATAAGAAGTTGCATTGTGATCAGGTAAGTGTTACTTCTGTTCTATAATATTGAATAATAAATATTTCCTTTGAATCAAGAGAGTTTTTGATAGCCTAAGTTGGGGTTGTGCAAGGAAAACTACGTATATGAGTGGATAGTGCCAAGGCATAATGTGAAAGTCAATGATTTTCACTTTAAAAGATTCATAGCCCGCTATCTGTATATGCACATTACTACAGCATTTTACTATTGAGTTACAATGTTTTCTCATGGTAATTTAATATTACGTGTGGTCCTACCGAGCCTAGTCGCGAGGATTTTTATTATAATTAATCTACGGTACGGTAGGAAAAAGACTTGTCTTCATGCCATGCTTTGAAAGCATTTTTTTAAGCAGCTTTTATGTAATTGGAGAAAGATGTACTAAAGTTCTAGAGCGCTATGTTACTGGTATATTTCTACATTTTGAACATTAAACTTATTTTTAACTCTTTTATATTTTTATCTAGTGAAATACTGCATCTATTCTATAATCTTTTACAGATGGAAGATAAAAGATACAGATCGAGCGGCAGTAGGCTCGTAGAAACAAACCGCAAAGCGAGAAGATGAAGAAAAAGGTAAGATAGAAATACAACCAGATGAAGATCTTTTTAAATGCTATTTGGCTCAACAATTTTACCAATGGAAATGACAAAAGATTTTTGTTCATTTGTATGATGATTGAATGTGTAGTTTTATTTCCGTTAATTACTTTTTTCATGTTGAATAACATTTTCAGGAGGAGAATGTCATGAAGCCAGAAATTCTCGAGAGGAAAACAACAATTAGCCCATTGTTATTGTCGTACCAGCAGATGCAGAAGGAACTTATAACAATCAATTGGAAAATATTATAAGTTTACTAATAGAAATTTTAAATAATATCAGGCTTCATCAATGAGAACGAAACAGAGTTTGATATAGACAGCTTGATTCGAGTTGAGGCTAGTCAATAACTCGATTTGCCTCTAAATGTTGAACTGATCTCCATTGACCCTTACGACACTTTGAATGTAATAACAGAAGAAACGTTACAGGTGGCATCAGGAAATTCGCCACCATACAAACGAGGGCCCTGATTTAGAACCGAACGAAGAATCAGTCAAGTTCGGATTCTGGAAGAAAAAAATTACCGAACCTATGAACCAGGTTCAAGTAGAGCGATCTGGATGAAAATGAAGGAAATGTGGATCCTCGGAATCATATCGAAGAAATTCTCAAAAACGCAAACGGGCCAAATGGGAAAAGCCTATAAGACATCATGGGTAGCTGTTAGTAATGGAGTAAGAAAAATGAAAGGAGATTACAAAGGGCGAAGAAAGAATGAAGATGGAAAAACTGTTTTTGACGCTGAACGACAAAAAAATGCAGCTAAAACCACGTTGCTCTTGTAACATCACTAAAAGAAATAAGTTCAAATGTATGCTGATCACAGAAGAAAGAAGGAAGAAAATTTAGAATATTTTTGGAACTTCGATTGGGGAAAAAGAAAGATTGGAATCTTGTCGTTGGGACCATGTTAATTAGAGAACAGTACCCAGTACCGAGTCAAGAAGAAGTAATTCCTTACAATATCATCTGAAACAGAATAAAAACGGAGATAGAATTCGAGTTTAACTCTATTGGCCTGGGTGAATAGACGGTTCGAAATTGGGAGTTGAAAATCCAACTCGAAGAGCAAAATGGGAATAATCTGAGCAGAAATGATAAAGAAAGTAATGAAACTGATAATAAATACTCCAAAAACAAGACAGCAAGATCACAACAATGCTGCCCGGAAACTTATAAATCAATTTCTGGAACTCTTCCCGAAATTAGAATCACATTTTTGTCATAAGGATACCACCATATAACAGAGAAAGGAAAACTTAGTTGCATCCTCTTTCACATTCCATGGAGTTTTCGAAGCGATGAATTTGGGCTTTTTCCCCTAAGAAAGATCAATGTGATTTATGTTGTGCTTATAGATGAGGTAATGTTCCTGAAAAAGAATACAATATTTACATAAGAAGAAAAAATTAAGCCAGAGATGAAAAATCTAAAGACAAGGAAGCAAGCGGTCAAGACTCTGCAGTGTACACGATGGATGTTCGAGCAGTATTGTTATGCTCTCATCATAAAGCTTATGCGCTCTACTACAGAAAAAAACTAAAATTGCACAACTTCATTGTGTACAACCTGAAAACAGGGGAAGGTTACTGTTATCTTTGGGATGAAACTGAGGGAGGTGTAAACTCTGATGAATTTACAACCATACTCACAAAATGGGTGAGTATGGTTGTAAATTCATCAGCGTTCAACAGAAATCAATTAAGATGTGATCAAACACGTAATCATTTATAGTGATGGCTGTACCAACCAAAATAGAAATGCCATCATGGCAAATGCCTTGCTATTAATATCACATGAATCTGAGATTAAAATAACCCAAAAATACTCAGAAAAGGGTCATACCCAAATGGAATGCGATAACATCCATAGCAACATCGAAAAACAAATGGACAACAGGGAAATATATTCCCCAGCAGGATTGAATCCTCAACCATATAAAGTAGTCCAGCTGGATTGTCCCTTTTTGAGAGGTTCAATGAAGTCACCTCATTACATCAATTAGACCAGGTCTGAATAAAAAGGAAGAACCTGTAGTAACTGACCTAAGATGAATTCATTACACGCCAGAAGTCAAAATCCAAGTGAAACTCAGTCCTAAAGATCAATTTTTTGACCTCCCCAGAAAAATCAAAAAGGTTTCTACTAGAATTGGAGAGCTTGATCAGTTGTACGATGATCCGCTACCGATTGGAGGCATTAAGTTTCATCACCTTCAAGAGCTCAAACAAGTGATACCAAAAGACATTCATGCATTTTATGACAACTTACCCCACTATCCTTAGCATCTTCAGTTGCTTGTACTTGAGTAATTTTTTGATGATATGTTCAGGCCTATCCAGTTTATTAATTCATATTAACAAGGTAATTCAATTTAAGGATTTCATAGACATCTTAACCTCTTAAGTCACAATGGAGTTTTTTAAAGATAAACTTGGTGAACCAGTAGAACATTTATTCATTGTAACGTAGTATAATAACATTTTTACTTTTTATTGAACATTATAATAATTGTAAGTACCTTTACAAGACGTATGTTTTTTATTAAGAAAGCAACTCATTTTGCCTGCAAGTTAGAAAACCTTGTAAGTCATAATTAAAAAACAAAATATGAACTTTTCACCAGTTGATGGTATTATGAATACTTATTATAAAATATATCAAATATGGGTACTGACTTCTGAGCAAGTATCATTACTTTCAAATAACTGGTACGTTTTTTGTTCTTCTGTAAAGTTTGAATTTTTTGAGTTACGTGGTTATCATTCAAGGCCATCGATATAGATATTCAATTTTCTTTTCAATTCACTAGAATATTTTTTGTGAAAACTTCATTTTTTGTGAGTACTACTAGTGAAACCTAAGATGGACAATTTTTTTTTCTGTTTCAGACCTTTGAATATGTGGATGCTTTACTCTAGTAAAAGTTGGACAAAAGCTGTGGATATACATGCATCAATTGAAATATTGCATTCCTACTTGGATGCATTGAGTTGGGATGCCCTCCATGCAATGAATTATGACCTGAATGTTTGCTACGATGAAGATGAAGTTCGACGGTGTTCGCAGAAACATGAGCAGTACAACATGGTGCGGAGCTTTGTGAAAAATTCGGAGGAGATATGGACTTGTACCAGTTTTGTGAGAAAATGGTTGAATATGATCTGAAAGGATATCTCCACGATCTGTTACCATACCTACCTGATGACATCATCCAGAAATATGAGCTGACCCATACCGATGATCATGATGATGAAGAAAAAGACCAATGATGACTCAGTGAATTAAGACATTATCAAATTGTGAAAAAAATGTGTAAAATAAAACTTAATCCTATTACTTAAAAATTTATTGATTGGAATGTAAGGGTATGAATAAAGAAATATAAATATAAATGATACAAAGGAAGAAACTTTTTAATTCAATAGGAATTACGAACAGATTCATCCAATGCATTATATGTTAGAAATGCATCATGCAGAATGAGTGAAACTTTTGTGTTATTGGGAAATTTATATTTTCTTGTTTCGAACTCCAGCTTGATATCCACTGTGGATGATTTGGTAGCAGTTGGTTGATGATGTGAACAATCGATGATGAATAAGGGGTTGTCTTGGATTGTCCGATATCCATACATATCGATATAAAAAAAAAATAATTTCAATAAATGATACATCGAATCTCAACCTAATATGTACATATATTCACATAGTGTGAATATTCAACATTTAATCACCATCACTTTGGAAAATATTGTCCACCTCTTTACGCCATATTTCATAAATAGCTGAAACCGCTTCATACGAATTTCCTGATTGCTGAAGTTCATTTCTTGCATTCTTGTTTAGACGATCATTGCTTTGACGATCCTTCTCAACCCTCTTTTCTAAAGTGTCGGCTTCATTTTGTAAGCATGCAATTTGTTCACGTAGGCTGTAGACTGTTTTCATTTCTTCATCCAGCTTATCATTTAATTCAACACATTGTTTTATTATTTGTTCCACATTGATAATATTCCTCTTCGATTTTTCCTTCATGTCAGCATAGCTTCGCAGTGATGCCAATTAAAAAAAAACAGCCTCCCCATTACCATTCGACGGTGAAACTTGTTTTCTCTTTCTCGAAGTTGTGGGTTCTGAAGTATCCACGGCCGCCATAATACCATCTTCCTTCCTTCTTTTTGTATTCCTATAGGTTGCAGGAACATCAGTGGTAGTTCTTCTTTTCGAAACACGTCCGACTTTATTTTCGAGGTCAGTTGTATTTCTTTTTTTCGAGACACTTTAGACTTTATTTTTGGGAATGTGTATGACAGGTGGGAAACCAGGTGGTGATTCCATGTGCGATAACTGCGAACCAGTTGATAAATCCTCCATAATCACATTCCGGAATTATGGCTTCAGGTACCGTTGCACTGTGACCCATTGGCAAGATCTGATTTCGAAGTTAACAAATATGGAAACATTAAAGAAGGTAATACATTGATGTTTGAAAATTTTGAAAGGCAAATGAAAGTGCCATTTGTTGTTTATGCAGATTTTGAATCTGTACAATTCACACTGGTGTACCAGATCCCAAATTCCCCTACACGAATAGAACCTTCCAACATAAACTTTACTCGTTTGCTCATTTCATAAAATGCTCCCTCGATGATAAATTCTCAAAATTCGTTTCATATAGAGGTGCAGGTGCTGAAAGATTTTCAGGTTGAGACTGGAAAACGATTTGGAAAATGTGGTATATGCGGAAAATCTTTTACTGAAGCTGATGTGAAAGCCAGGGATCATTGCCATCTCACCGGGAAAAAAATATTCAGTAGCGCACTCTATATGCAATTTTAATTTCAAGATACTGAAATTCATCACAATTATATGCCATAATATGAGCGGTTACGATTGTCACATGTTCATCAAACAACTATTAGAGGAGAACGATAAGGTTGATGTTATTCCCCAAACTGAAGAAAAATATATATGTTTCACAAAACATATCTACACATATAGCTATCGCAATAAATATAGTAAAATGGAAAAAAAAATTAAAATGAGATTTATAGATAGCTTTAAATTTATGTCGAGTTCATTGGAGCAATTAGGTAAAAATTTGACTGATGAGCAATGTGAAGAGATGTTGAAAAGTTATCCAGAAATCGAGAAATTCAAGTTGATGAGAGAGAATGGTGTTTTTCCTTATAGTTTCATTGACAAATTGAATCTTTCACATTTACCATCTAAGGATAAATTTTATGAAAACTTAAATGAGCAACATGTATCTATAATAATAATAATATTTATTCACTAAGTATATATGAATATATGTGGGGAGTACAATGGTGAATGATAGTGACACACAAAGAACATGGATTAGATATAAGGTAAGAGTTGATTGTGAATAAATGAATACTCGATAAGTGTGTAACACTTGTTTCGAGATAGGATTGAGTAGTAATAGAAGTGTGAAGAGGTGAGTGAACATGTGTTCATATTCAGCTAAATGCTAGATCTACTGATGTAAAACATGAAATATATAAGCTCATAGGCTGTTTCGTCTACCAGAGGTCTGTTATATGCAATCTGTCAAAAGCACTGGATTTCGCAGACCCTTCTGCCATTGAGTCCAAACTTATACCAGCACGCTAAGCTGCTGAAGTACTATATAATTTGAGAATAGAGTGTCTATATCTGAGTATGATAATAGAGATTTAATCCATCTTGAAAATGTTGATGGTTTCCTATGAGGATTTTAATCATTATAAATAATTCTCCTGTCGTGTTTCTCAATCGTTAGAGCGTCGCATACTTCAGGGCTTTCCTGAAAAATACAAAATTGGCCGGGGTGTATTGGATTTGAAGTTTTTATAATATCAGTAATTTTTTTTTTATGAATCTCCAATAACCTTGGTATCTGGGGTTTGATTTCGCACACATACAATCACTTTACATTTAATAATACTATAACATTTGATAATAACAATGAAGGAAGAAGTCCATTCTTAAAGTGGAGTTGTGATTTTTATAGTTAATTTGTAACTGAATATGAGTGCTTTGTACACTTGAAACATGTCTTACGGCTTATTATGAATCCCGCTGGGATAATACATTGTGGAGACGACTTTGAGTTTTTCCCCCAAAAAACCACAACTCCACTTTGAGAATGGACTTCTTCCTTCGTTTTGATTCTGCAAGTCAAGCAAAATTAGATCAACTTTATAAGAAACTCCTACTACAAAGGAAACTTTACACACTTGATATATGGTTTAACAATGAGTGTCTTAGACATCATGTCACTCCGATTTATATATCACTTCGCTCCAACATCCAACAAGATTTGGACCAAAGAAGAAGTTAAATCTTATTATTCCAAACTGAACACTATTAACACCAAACTTAATTGGCTTTTTATAAAATAAAACTCATCTCTAAGGTACGTAGTCGAGAAGGTTAGAAGAACTAAGTTTGATAAACTACGTTCCAAATTAAACAAATTAATGTTTGATCAAACTTCTGTCAGACCCATTCATACGAAACATATTCTCTTCAGTTTATTTAAGAGAGATAAAATAAATAAAGTATCCTGCTTCATAAGTGTTTTGAGTGTCATAGGATTGTTTTTAAATTATGAAATTTATATCAAAAGTTTCGCGATAGTGTCCTCTTTAAGATGATGTATGTTTGGTAAGGGAAAACGTTTTTGTGGACTATGTAATCCCCTGCTGGGAAACCTCTCTGTATGGTGCAAAAAACGTAAATCAGTTCAATTATCAGCAGCCAAAAAAGTGCAAGAACTCTTGGTGCAAAAACTAATCATCCTTTTAATTCTGCTGGTGATAAACAAAGTGGGCAGGACCGGTTCCAAAAATATTTTTAAATAGACTAACAATTAATTTTGGTAAACCTAGTGGAAGTAAAAGTAATTAACTAGGCAAATTTCAAATGCTGCAAACAAAACCTCACCATTATATTATGTTTGTATCAAATGCATTTCTATTTTCCACAAAGCATGCCTGGAAATAGTGGAAAAGTACGCTTCATAGAAAATCATAAAATTATATGCTGTGAGACTGAAAAACTGTCATATAAGGATGAGATCCTGGAAGAAAAGTCATTGTTGGAGGATAGTATATTACAGTTGACACAGGAACAAGAAGAACAAAACCGATATATACAAAAGCTGAAAAATGATGCCAAATTTCATATGGAAGAAGCCTTAAAAAATTAAAAAACTGAGCGAGCTGCTAGAGGAACAGGAAGAACATATTTCTGAAGCAAAAGAACAAATAAAACATTTAAAAAATAAACTAGATGATGTTCAAAATGAAAACAAAAAATTGCAGGAAGTTATCGATGCTGAAATGGCAAACAAATGATAAAACGGCCCCCAGAACAGGAAACAAATAGCGTGTCAAACGGAACAAAAAAAAAAAAGGACAGTGCTACAAAATCACTGACAGATGAAATATTCTCTAATTACATAGCTCATAGTACCCCAAGCATACAAAGCGACGTTCCTGTAATAAAGAGCAGGATGTTGATAGTTGCAGGCTCAAATGGTAAGGAGTTGGCAAATATTTTATTGAGGCAAACGGAAAAGTACGTCGTACAAGCAATAATAAAGTCCAATGCTCACGATGATGAACTCATAAAAACTGCTATTTACCACTCTACTGGTTTTACTAGGAACGATATTGTGCTCATATGGACAAAAATTTCCCCATCTTCAGCTTATTGAGAACCTAGTAAATACAAATCCTATAATTATCACTAGACCATACAGATACGACCAAATATACAAAAACCATGGAATATATTTGGAAAACTTAGCATTTGTCAAGGATGTGTTTTATAGTAACAATAAACCTGGGCTTGTTTTTGAATGTAATTCTACACTTAGAAAGAATAATTATCTTACAGATGGGCACACTATAAATAGGATTGGAAAGTGATATCTAGTGCAATCTCTTCTTCGCCATATAGATAAGCACCTTACTAGAAATGACAAGTCTACGGAGACATGCTGTGCATCTGCAGAAAATGAAATAGTACGAAAATATGAGAAGTTCCCCGCCTACGGCGGCGAACGCAAGAAAGATGTTAAAACACCAACACTTTTTATATCATTGATGTTCTCGTGAAGTAGCTTGTATGGAACGAGCAGTATGAAATAAACCCAAATCCCGAACGTCTCTGTTTCATTATTATAATTATAATATACCGAATTTGCCTATTCATGTTAGTAGTGCAAACATAACATTGGCGACGAGGTGTTTTTTTTACTCACGTGCATTATATTAGGTGGCTAAAGTCGGTAAAAGTGAAAAAAGTACCCAGTTTTTCGAACGAAATATAAAATGGCGGAAAGTATAGGACTCTTGGGGACTCTGTCAACGTTCGACCCTAAAACTTCGGACTTTTCAGTGTTTAAGGAAAGAATCAAACAATTCTTCATCGCTAATAAGATCACGGATTCGGATCGTAGAGAAAGCAATATTACTGAATACCTTAACCGAAGAATGTTATGTGCTGGTTCGTAATTTATGTGTACCCGAGATACCAGAAAATAAATCGTACGACGATTTGATTCAGTTACTAAGCGAACATTTAACGCCCGTGAAATCGTATTTCGTTGAACGACTCAGTTTTTATACAGCTAGGCGCAAGATAAATGAAGGTGTGGCAGAATGGGGGGCGCGAGTGAAACAACTAGCGTCCAAGTGCAAATTTGGTGACGAACTCAATACGGTTATGAGAGATGTTTTTGTCATTGGCATTAATGAAGAGAAAATAATGGATCGACTATTTGAAGAGGATGCTTCGAAAACGGCGGTGACCTTGTCCAAATTACTGAAAACTGCTCTCTCGAAGGAGTCTGCCATGAGGGAACAAAGCACAAGAGAAAGTTCGGGAGTCACCATCAAACAAGAACCAGTTCACTTCCAGCGTCAGCGACGAGGGGGTAGCAGGGCATCAACAAGTAGCAGATTACCCAATCATGTTGGTAAGGAAGGAGGGCGCAGTTATTCGGTAAGCCAAAATAACAATTTTCCAAAACAATTCGAGTGCTCGGTGTGCGGCAGGAATAATCATTCCACGCGCGATTGCGCATACAAAAATTGTAGCTGTTACAAATGCGGCGAAAAAGGGCACCTGGTTCCTAGATGCAGGAAGGTTTCCCATAAATTTTTGGAAGAGGCAGAAACGTATGAGGACGATTCAATTTTCAATTTAACAGAATTTTACAATGAGGTCAGTGACTATATGGGTAATGTCAAACCCACATTTATAAATTTAAGAATTGAAGGCATTCCAATGAGTTTTGAGGCCGATTCAGGATTCGCTCACTCTGCAATATCTGAAAAAATATATATTAAACATTTTTCGAATAAAAAGCTCTTAAAAAACGACCTGGCACTGAGAGATTATGTCGGATTCACATTTGAACCATTGGGTTACTTGAATTTGGAAATAAACATCGAAAATAAAGATTATATTTCATTCATTGGAAGGAATGGACTAAAAATGCTCAATTTAGGAATATGTAAAATGAATAAAAATCGTAAAAATATTGTTGATACCCAAAATTTTGTTCATGTAGGTTCTTCGGCCACGATCGATGTTCTTCTACCGAAATATTCAGACATTTTTGAAAGTAAGATAGGGACATTCAACAAATTTAAAGTTTCGTTACACCTCAAGGAAAACTCAGTACCAAAATTCTGTAAGCATAGACCCGTTCCATTCGCTCTGAAACCGAAAATTGAAGTGGAAATTAAGCGCTTAGTCGATAATAAGGTTCTGGTACCAATTGAATTTTCAGAATGGGCCACACCCATTGTTCCGGTTTTGAAAGAAGGGGGCGGAGTGAGAATTTGTGGCGATTTCAAAATTACACTGAACCCAAATTTGCGCATTCAACATTTTCCGTTACCTCGCATAGAATATTTGTTCTCACAACTTCAAGGAGGAGAAAAATTTTCGAAAATTGATTTATCTGAGGCTTACCAGCAAATCGTGTTAGATGAGGCCTCTCGGGAACTTGTAACCATCACAACCCATAAGGGGCTATTTTCGTATACACGCTTACCATACGGTATCACTTGCGCAGGTGCCATTTTTCAAAATATTATGGAACAATTGTTTGCCAATTTGGAGGGAGTTGTCTGTTTCCTCGACGATATTTCGGTAGCTGGTAAGAATGACAAACAACATTTTGAACGACTAGAAAAAGTTTTCGAGCGCTTGCAGGATTGTGGGCTGAAGGTTAAAAAGGAAAAATGGTTTTTTTTTCAGGAATCCGTAAAATACCTAGGACATATTATTGATAGATCAGGATTACATACTTCAGATGAACGGATATTAGCAATAAAAAACGCAAGGGTTCCTAAAACAATCACCGAACTAAAATCTTTTTTGGGAATGTTGAATTTTTACTGTAAATTTATTCCAAAATCTTCGGCTCGTTTAAAACCGCTGTATAGTTTATTGAAAAAAGATTCCGTGTGGAACTGGAATTCGGAGTGCGCAAAAAGCTTTGAAGAAACAAAAAACATGCTACTATCTTCAACGGTTTTGGCGCACTTTGACCCAAGCAAAAAAATGTAATTAATGGTAGAAGATGCCTCCCAGTTTGCACTGGGCGCGTCAATCTCACATATTTACGAAGACAAATCCGAGAAACCTATTGCCTTCGCGTCGCGGCTATTAAATTCAGCGGAGATATCGTACTCGCAAATCGAAAAGGAGGCCCTAGCGATTATATTCGGGGTAAAAAAATTTTTTCAATACATCTATGGAAAGAAGTTTATTTTGTGTACTGACCACAAACCTTTATTATCCATTTTCGGGGATAAAAAAGGAGCGAACCGCCTCCAAAGGTGGGCCCATATCTTGGCTGCTTTCGATTTTGAGATTATTTACTTGGAAAGTAAAAATAATTACGCTGATTTTTTGTCCAGATCTCAGATTGAAGAAAAGGAACCGGACAAAACCTTATGCAATTTCAGTATAGCTACGAACATATCTTATTTGAATTATGTGAACGAATGTAATTTTTCCTTTGATTTCAAGTTAGTAAAACGAGAAACAGCCGTCGATCCGATCCTAAGTAAAATCATCTTATTCCTAAGGAATGGATGGCCAGAAAGGTCACCATCAGATGAGTTCAGACCTTTCATGAATAGAAAAACGGAAATAACCGTAGAGCAAGGCTGCGTGATGTGGGGGTATAGGTTGATAGTTCCAGACAAATTGAGGAACTCAATATTAACAGAACTCCACAGCACACACATGGGAGTAGTCAAAATGAAGGCACTCGCGCGCTCTTATTTCTGGTGGCCTTCCATCGATGGTCAGATAGAAATGGTAGCAAAAAATTGTAATTCATGCGCGGTTCATGCCTGCGACCCTCCAAAGTCCGACTTAGTTGTTTGGAATTGGCCCCAGGAGCCATGGAATAGGATACATGCAGATTTCTTCGGACCAATTTTCAACAAAAAATTTTTAGTGATTGAAGACGCCACGTCTAAATGGATAGAATGCGTAGAAATGACTAGCATGACAGCATCAGCAACAATAAAAGTTTTTCGTGAAGTTTTTTGTAGATTTGGTCTTCCTTACGAGATATGCACCGATAACGCGGAAACATTTACATCAGATGAATTTTTATTTTTTTTTTGAAATCAAGTGGTATTAAGCACACAACAGGTGCCCCATATCATCCCTCTACTAACGGACTGGCTGAAAGCGCTGTGAAGATCATGAAAAACGCGATCTATAAGGGTCGGTTTGAAAACAAAACTTTGGACATACACTTGATTATTAGCCGTTTTTTATTTCACTATAGGAATACACCACACTCCACTACAGGGGAGACCCCTGCGAAATTATTGATAGGACGTACTATGCGTACAAAATTTGATTTACTTTTGCCTTCAACAAAAAGTGTAGTTGAAAGTAATCAAAACCAGCAGCAGAAGTGTGGGTCCGCGATTATAGAACAAATATGCCTCATTGGTGTACGGGGGTCGTGAACAGAGTTCTAGGCCAAAGAACTTACATTATCAAAACAGAAAATGGAATGATATGGAAACGTCACGTTGATCAATTGAAAACCCGGTATAAAACGGAAGGGACAATAATAAATTATTCCTCAAACAACAAAATCAAACGGTTTCTATCATTCCACGTCTGAATTCATTATAACGAAAAACGATGACGATCTTCACAGATCAAATTCAAATACAAATATTGTAATGAATGTAGATCCTCATGGATCAAACTCTGTAAATCTAGTGAATCGTGATAGTGGTGATAACCCCGAACGAAATGTGGACGTCAGTGATTCGGGAAAATTCAACGGGACACCGTCTCAAGGGACAGGACCCATATTACGTAGGCGCAGTAATTTAAGTAAACCCAAAAGACTCATGTACGATTAGATTATATTTGTTATTTTAGAAGGGGAGGTGTAATGTATGCAGTGAACAATATGAGAAGTTCCCCGCCTACGGCGGCCGAACGCAAGAAAGATGTTAAAACACCAACACTTTTTATATCATTGATGTTCTCGTGAAATAGCTTGTATGGAACGAGCAGTATGAAATAAACCCAAATCCCGAACGTCTCTGTTTCATTATTATAATTATAATATACCGAATTTGCCTAATCATGTTAGTAGTGCAAACATAACAATTAGTAATAGTAGTAATTCAGTAAACGACACTATCTCTAGTGATATTTTAGAAAAAAATACTATTGTTGACGGATCTAAAAATAAAGATCATTCTTCATACCCCAGACTATCACAGCTCAATCTGCTGAAAATGTAACAAAAGTCCTACAAAACAATGTAAACTTTAGTATAGGTCCCATAAATAGTGTATGTCATGTAAATGTCCAGGGATTTTCAAACAATTATAGCGCTATCGAGGTTTTTGCTGTGAAAATAAATTGGATTTTTTATGTTTTACGGAACATTGGATAATAGAAAATAACAATTATGGGGTAGTCCACTTAAGAGGCTATAAATTAGCAGTAATCTATTGTCGGGAAAATCAAAATCGTGAGGGTGTACTTATTTTAGCAAAAGATAAAACTAAATGTAATGAACTAGAGTCTATAAAAAAGCTATCTGCCGAATATCATGTAGAGATCTGTGCAATTTTCTATCGTACAAATGCCACTAAAGTCACTATCATAACTGCATACAGACCACCAGGAGACTTCAAGTTTTCTCAAATTGCCTGTCGCAGGCATTATATTTGCGGAAAATAGATCAAATTTGACTATCCTGTGTGGAGATTCAATATAAATTATCTAGCCCAAAGGATAATAACAAATCAGTGACTTTTTCAAGTTTTCCAACTTAATTAAAACTGTTTAGGCCCCACTAGGATTTTTACAAATGTAAATGGACACACAAGCCGAACGTGCATTGACTACATGACATCTACCTACTCAGATCATTACTATGAATGCAAGTTAGTACAACCAAACATAGCAGACCATCTGTCGCATATTCTGATGTATCAGACAAGTGATAATCACCTTAAGGAAATAAATAAAAAACAAATAATATCAAAGCGTCAGTTAAAGCCTGAAAATATAAATGAATTTAGAACAAGACTAAATACTATAAACTGGTTTCCAAAATTGTATAATATGAGGATTGATGACAGCTTTTCATATTTCTTGGAGTCTGTATGCTGGTGCTTCAATGTCCATGTCCAGAAAAATGTACCACTATTGAAAATCATTCTAAATCCTGGGTTACAAATGATATTATCCAGAAAGATGAAAAGTTGAGAAAAATGTTAGAAGTATCAAAGCTATTGATGATGGAAATGACGGAAGGATAACTATATATCAAAACAGTTTGAAAGAACATAAAAAAAACATTAAAGAGGCTAAAATCAATTCTTTCAACAACAAAATCTTAAATGCAGACAATAAGACCAAAGCAACGTAGAATATTGTCAATAATGAATTAGGAAGGAAAAGTAAATCATCTGACAAAACTATCAGCATATTAAAAAATGATCAAAAATTACAGACTTGAATGAAATAGCAGAATTGTTTCTTACAATTTCTCAAATGCTGCCAAACTCGCAATTGAAAATAATTTTGGGCAGAACATCTCACTGCCTTGTACATTATCAAGGAATCATAATATAATTAATCCCTTCCAAAATTATCCTATTACTGAATCGGAGGTGCTGAACACACTAAAAATATAAAAAAATAAAAAGTCTACCGGATTGGATGAGTTGTCAATAATAACAATAAAAAAAGTAATTGATGTAATGATTACCCCGCTGACTTACCTATTTGATCAAGCTTCTCTACAAGGATACTTTCCCGAAGAATTCAAAAAGGCATTAGTAATACCTTTTTTCAAAAAAGGATATCATTCTGATATCGATAATTATAGGCAAATCTCTCTGCTCTGTTCACTGGCAATTTTTTTTTAAAAGATAGTATCAAACAGGATTACTAACTATTTGGAGGTAAATAATATTATGCAAAAAACAACATGGATTAAGAAAGAGTAAATCAATAGAAACTGCAACATATCACTTACTGAATTTTATCTATAAAGAGTAATATTGTATTATCTTTATTTTTTGATTTAACGAAAGCGTTTGACACTGTGTCTCCTGAATTTTTAATTGCTAAACTATCCCAACTTAGTTTCCCCAATAACGTGTTGAAATGGATTAAATCCTACCTCGAAGGACGCACCATGACAGTAAAATGTGTAAATCCCAGATCAAGTTACAATGACGTTAAAATTGGAGTGCCCCAGGGATCAGTGCTTGGACCTCTGCTCTTTCTGCTGTATGTTAATGACTTGCCAGATGATCTGGAAGATTGCCACCTTACTATGTTTGCAGATGATACAACTATCACAGTTACTGGGGGGAATAAACGATGTACTGCTTAGTAAGGCAAAATGCATAATCGACGGTTTTAGCTCCTGGTGTCAGCGAAACAGACTAATTCTAAACTCCACTGAAACAGTAACTGTGAATTTCTATAATAGAAAAAAAAATGTTCCAAATGACCTACAGGTCATGGGATCATGGGTTCTGCAAATAAAAGATGTCTGCAACAAACTAAACAAGGTTTTTTTGCTTAAGGCATATGAAATCATGCATGAACACAGCAGTCTACTTGAAATCTACTTTGCAATGGCAAATATCATAGCATGGGGTTGCAGTAGTGAATAAACAGAGTATTCGTAGCACAGAAGCGCATTGTTAGATTAATTTTCAGCATGGAACACAGAGACAGCTGTAAACCAGTTTTCATTAGGGAAAAATTACTATCGGCTCCCTCCATATATATTCTTAAAAGTATAGGTTTTGCTAGATCAAACATCCAAGAAATAGAAACAAATGCAACGGCGCACAGTTACAATACCCGTCATGGTGATCTTTTGCGTATTCCAAATCACAAAACAACAAAATATAAAAAATCCCCTTTATATAATGCAATGATTCTATATGATAAATTACCTAAAGAGATCAAGCAAATTACCTCTGATGAAGTGTTTCATGGCAGAGTGAAGCAGCTGCTTCTGCAGAAATGCTACTATAGTTGTGATGAATTCCTGGATGATGATTTGTTTTTAATTTGCAGTTTATATGCACGACTTTTATATATATATATATATATATATATATATATATATATATATATATATATATATATATATATATATATATTATACACTTATATTGCTAAGTACGACCTTCTCACCTATTATTCGTTTTATCCTGTTATTATATTCTTATTTATAAATTTTGTGGCAAATGAAGTATTATTATTATTATTATTATCTCTCATTTTCAATTTCTTCCTAGAGTTCTCAATTTGTCCAATGTTTCTTTCACTGAGAATGAATTCAAGCTCTTAAATTGTGGCCTTAAATATAACACAGATAATTTACACCACAATATTAGCTCCGATTATCAAATGTTAGCCATTGAATGTGAAAAAATAATTGAAATTATTCAATTTTCAGACAAGAATCTCATACGCAGGCAGATATCTTCAGCAATGAACCGAAATTTAACTTTCTACCCTTACTTGCAAAGAAATAGCAACCCCAGTGACTCCAAATTGCTGAAAGACATAAAAGAAAAAATCAAACTGCACAAACTGACCATCACCAAAGCTGATAAGGGTAATTGCTTGGTTATTTTCGATTGCTTAGACTACATAAACAAAGTCATTGAATTTTTTTCTCCTGATTCTTTCACCACACTCAATGTGAGCCCCACCCCTAAATTAATCACTTATACTGAATCAATCTTAGACAGTAGTTCTGATACTATATTACATTTCGAATCTAACATTGAAAAACGAATTCCCATGAATTGTCAAACCCCTCTATTATATGGCCTCCCCAAAATTCACAAAACAAACATCCCCATAAGACCAGTAGTGTCATACACCACTTCTAAATTATCTGCTTGGTTACATTCATTGTTGAAGGACTTCGATTTTAATCACCCTTGAACTCGCTTGAATTAGTTAACAAAATTTATAATATCACTATCCCACCGAATTCGATTCTAGTTTCATTTGATATAACGAATTTATTCCCTAGTGCTCCCCCTGGAGACTGCATTAGAATAGTGAGAGAAATATAGACTTTCACAATTGTCTGAATATCTGCTTACTCTTGGATACGGTTTTAAAACAAAACTTTTTTTCAATTTAACAACACTTTTTTCAGACAGAATTCGGGTCTAGCGATGGGTTCTAATTTATCCCCCCTGTTTGCAGAAATTTTTCTATCGGACTTGGAAAGAAACTTTCACATTACCACAATAGAAACAAACAATTTTCTATCACAGATATGTTGATGACACACTCGTTTCGTTCGATGGGAACCAAATTTAACTTCAAGATTTCCATGATTTTTTTAACTCTCTCCACCTTGCCATTTCCTTTACGATGGAATCAGAGGTGAACCACTAATTACCCTTTTTGGTCTTGCTTATCACTAAACTAGACGATCATTTCGAATTTTCAATATATCGTAAACCCACTCATACGGACAATGTGATTCCATCCCATTCCAACCACCCTGTTTCACACAAGTTCGCAGCTTTCAACTCTCTTTTTTACGTCTTTCTACTATTCAGTGAATCATGTCAATTTCAATAGAGTACTAAACATCATCAGACAGATTGGTAACAACAATGGTTTGCCCCCACATACCATCAACGTCATGTCTCAAAAATTATTAACCGTAATTTGATTTTTCCTGTACCACATACAAAATTCTCACCTATTTCCTTCTGCGGATAAATTTCGTATATAAATTCTGAATATTTTCAAAAGAGTTTATAAAAACTTATGCATTTCATTTAAAACTAACAATGGACCTTTTTATGCACTATGTGAAAACACTGTAATTGGAAAGTATATGTGCTAATATCACTTGGGATTTTTTATTTTATTTTTCTGATGGGTAGTTTTTCCATAATCCGGAAAAAAGTGGTTTCGTGACGTCACGTTCACTAAAAGTTGATTTGGCATCGTTGTATGAGTTGCGAATCATGGAATTGTGACGTAATGACATTTGTTATTTGATACTTTGATAGGTTCGTTCGTTTGCTTCACGGAATAGAATATTATCAATCGTTTTTCTCTCTTCAGCTCTTTTTCTTGCATATATCTGATACGACTGATACGAGACACGAGATATGCAGAGAACTGCTGCAAATGAACAAGCTCGCCATGAATGTTTGGTATTGAAAAATTTCGGAAATTATTTTCTAATTTTAATAACTATGAAAATGTCTAAAAAGTGCTATGTGCACGGTTGTCTGAACACCAGTGAAAGTGAATCAAACTTTTGTAAAAAGCGGAAATATATGCTTTTGTGCAGAACATTTCCAGGTGAGTACATCAAGGAACGATCTTCAATTTCACTCAATGCAAGTTTGCAAAATCATCGATCAGTACTGTATTTTATATCCAGTCCTATAAACATATTGTTCTTTGGTTCCAGCTGAAAGAAGATACTACGAATTAGGAATATGCTAGAACAAGGGGATCCAAATTTATGTTGAAGCAAGATGTCTGTCCACATATCAACCTGAAATGACATTGGTCTGACAATGCTTCATCATAAGTATATGACCTACCAACGATGAAGAAACCCAAACTAAATGAAAACATCACTCCTTCAGCTAGTAAAACTGTGTGGAGTGACATTACATCCATGGGAAATATTTACTCAAGAGTTTCGAATAGTTCTTCTCCTAGCAGTAGCCAAGCTAGTACATTATCCGATTCACCAAAATAACACCACCAAAAAAAATATATTCCTAGTCAGTCTTCATCCGATCCTGATTGTGAAAATATCGAAGGACAGCAGCGCCAGCGCTTATCTATTGCACTTATAGAAAAGAAGAGTAATATTATTTGGGGCTCTCTGAAAATGTTTACCACATTGTGAAATACATTACCAAAATTGAGTAAATTAAATATATGGATGTTCTGATGAGTTTAAAAAAGATACGGGTTGGGGATGTATACTCTCGATTGGCTGATGACTTTGATATGAGTAAATCAAGTGTTCACAAGATTTTCACAAAAGCTGTGCCTATGATGGCAAATTGTTTATAAGAGCTTATATATTGGCCTGACATATCTGAAATTGAAAGAAATTTGCCGACCCCTTTCAGAGCTCGCTATAAGAAAGTTAATTCAATTATTGTCTGGAAATTGGAAAACCCTCTGATCCTGTTCGTCTGTCTATGACTTGGTCAGAATAGAAAAAATGCAATACTGTAAAATTTTTAATATCTGCTACTCCAAATGGCACAATACAATTCATTTCAGGAGCATATGGTGGACGAAGACGAATTCTTTAACAACTTTGTCGATAAGAATAATTTCTTTTATTTTGATTGATTGAAATTCATAAATACTTTGAATAACTAGAATGTGCAGTATTATGTCAAAGTTTTCTAAGGTTTGTTGTCACATTCTCTTCATGAATGCCAATATCTTCAGAATTTTTTTTTTTCCATAGCTTTGTAACCATAGGGAAAATTTTTACCATAGAAAATGTAAGCCTGTATTTGTAAAAAATAGATTAGTATCCCTCAACAAAGAATTGGTGTGAAATAAGTAAATAATTTTGCAAAAAATTTACGAAATTTGTATGAGCATACTTCAAGTCTATTCATTCTAAATTATTAATTATATTTTCAGTAGTTCAAACTTGATAAATATTTGACTCATCACATGAAGGAAACACTAACAGGTACCGAATATGAATTTATTTATATTATAATACAAACAGACAAAGCCTACATATATATTCACAGTATAATGCATTTATGATTGATTATATCTAAACAATAACGAACGTTTTAACTAAGAACAAAAGTTGGGCAACTTTCTAGTCATGGTTCTTAGTTCTTGTACTAGGGGTTCCATAAACGCGCTCATTGATTTGCTAGAGTTGAATCCTTAGTTATTAGTTCACTTAGTTCTTGGGAACGTTGCATAAACAAAGCATAAAAATAAATAAAAAGAGTCAATCATCTCATAATCCACCCTTGGCAAATTTTCCGAACCTGCTTTTACGAAGCTTTGTTTCATTATAAACACACCAAATCGTTTATGATATTGAGAAATTAATAAGTTGATAAAAATAAACATTAAAGATAACCTCAAATGTCAATATGACTTTAATGGGAACTGCCTTTAGTATTTGCGGTGTTGCCAATGGTCGCTCTTCATCAAAAGGAAGGCCGGTTCAGAAACTTTGAATGTTTTAAATAAAGAAAACCGTTGTTAAAATGGGTTTTTTTGTTGATGAGTCTATCAATAAACAGTGTTCAATTATATATTAATGGTGTATATCAAGCAGTGAGCTATATTTTTGACAAGAGCAGTAATGCGTGTTTCTGAACGTGGATTATGGAGGGGGTAGTTTTCGATGAACGTGACGTCACGGGTACACTTTGAAACGCAATATCTTTTCGAAATAAAAAATATATGATGGCATTCTAAGTCAATTGGACGTTCATATGAAATATAATCGACCTATATGAGTTTTGGAATTTTTTTTTCGTAAATGTAAAGGTCCATTGTTCAAAAAAGCATCTTGTCAACACAGAAGATAAAATTCAAATTTCAGAAAAGTCTGGAATTTATAGACTTTCTTGCTCCACTCCATCATGCAACGCAGTATATGTGGGTCAGACGGGAAGATCCTTCAAAACTATAATCAAAGAACATGAAAAAATGTCAGAGACATTTAAAGATCACGACCATTCGTTTGGAATTCATTTGCCAATCAAATTATCAATCAGAACCACTATTTCGATCCGGACTTAAATGTTGAATTTTACACATCTGCAACAAAGGGATGATTTTGAACCTTGTAAATTTTTCATATGAATAATTCCATAAAGAACCCTTTTGTCTCTTTCAATGACAAAATCAACTTCGATTGCACTTCCTTTTTCAGGTCATTAAACATTAATTATTAATTCTTGCCCAGCTTTGCCACACAAAACTAGCGCCATCTCTATGTGAATGGTGACACGATTTTTCAAATCTACCCAGTTGGTATATGAAGTTTACAGTTTTTTTACACCTTCTTCGTCTGCTTGCCTGGAGATGGCTCCACCATCTCCTTCTCCAAATTTAATATTAATCTAATCTCAAATATTTTGTTCACTCCACGTTCGCCATTGAAATTAGTTGTCAGCGATAAAATAATCGTAATAAATGTGTTTATACATCGTTTACATTGGGGTTCTGCCCCTAAAGTTTGGATAACAGATTGATTACATTTTGTGAACCTTGTTGTTAAGATTTCCTGTCTATTTTTCCTCCAGGATATTTAGTAAGTAGGATTTTCCCCCATCTTGTAATCCCTTTTTGACAATTTTTTTCTCTTATAGTTAATTTGTAAATGAAGATGAGTGCTTTGTACACTTGAAACATGTCTTACGGCTTATTATGAATCCCGCTAGGATAATACATTTGTGGAGACGACTTTGAGTTTCTTCCCAAAAAAAAATAAAAAAAAAATAATAATAATAAAATTCAACATACTTGATATGGTTAAATGTGAATTTCAACTCACGCGAGATGAGTCATCACAGTTCTTGTGTAGCTGTTATAAAAATAACAGAATAAGAATAAAAATAGCAGAATAAGAATAAAAATAAAGAGATATATGCAACAAGTACACAGTCTTTGCTGAGACATAGGTGTACATTTGTATTCCAGTTAGTAGAGAGGATATGGATATCTTGATGTGGATAGGGGTTATTTCAAATCGTCAGATTATTGGGTTACTTGAGATCAATTATTGGGTTACTTGAGATTTATTTCCTTGTTTATTGGCTGCATAACTTTGATTGAGTCAGAAATTCTATTGTAAAGTTTTGGTGCCAAGTACGTGTATGTTTTTTCTGTAGTGGTTTTCAACATCAATGGAGCAATATACAAGTCTTTTTGACGTGTGTCGTAGTTGTGTGCCGGCAGTTGAGCTTTGTTTTTAGACATGTGGTATTTGGTACAAGTCTTTAGGAAAAACAATTTGCGAAATATCAAGAATTTGCGTTTCGGAGAGTAATGCTTGTGTGGAGTAACGGGCTTTTTTTTTCAAATATCAATTTTAGGAACCTGCGTTGTGAATTTCACAAAGGGTGAATATGTGTTCTTGATGTCCTTCCCCAGACTGTTATTAAGTAATGGAGTTGGCTTTCAACTAACGAATAATATATGGTTTCAAGATGTTGCAAAGGTAATATACATAACTTTAATTTTATACAAAATTATTCTTATATTCTTTATTATATACTGAATATGCAGGTCCCATCTCAAATGTGGATCCATTACTACTCCTAAGTATTCAATTTCTGTTTCAGGTAGTATGGTGCTCCAACACTGACGTCGATCCTGTCAAAGGTGCTAGTGGATTTGCAGCTGAATGGTAAGTAATTGGTTTTTTCTATATTCAGGGTTAATAACTTGTGTTATCCTTTTCGATTATCTTTTTCACTGAATGCCAGTTATCAGACTTGTAGAAAATAGCCGTATCGTCTGCAAAACCGATAATACTCCCGTTACACTCTAGTGAAAACAGTCCATTCACATATATATCAAAGAGAGTAGGTCCAAGAACTGAGCCCTGTGGGACTCCCTATTCAATTTCTTGGACAGCACTAGTTACATTGCCAACCTTCACCATTTGAGTTCTACCTTCCAAGTAACTCTGAAAGAGATCCAGGCAACCACCTCTAATTCCTATATCACCTAGTGACTGCAGAAGAAGATCGTGACTAACACTGTCAAATGCCTTGGACAATCTGTGAATATACAAATGCATGCCTTCGATTTGTTCAAGCCTAGGATTTGTGATTTTTTGTGTGAGGGCTAAAATTGCATATTCCGTAGATGTATTTGCCCTAAATCCAAACTGATTATCAGATATAATTTTATATTTTTGTAGATGTGAATCGTTTCATGGTTGTTTCGAATACTTTAGAGAGATGTGTAACTAATGATATTGGTCTGTAGTTGGTAGGTATAGTGGCATCTCCCTTTTTATGCAAGGGTGAGATGATAGACTTCTTGAAGCATTTGTTTAATAGGTATGTTGTGGTTCTATAGTAAATGGTGCTATCATTTTTATAGTTTTAGCTTTCAAATTGTCCATGCCAACACTTTTTTTTTAGATTATTAATAACAGTTTTCGTTTCTTCAACATCAATTGGTTCAAACACAAACGAGTTCATTATAGATTGTATCTGACAAACATTATATGAGAGCAAAACGTGTTTGGCGTCTGTTCGATTGTGCGAGTTTGGGAAAATACTCAGCTTTATATTTGAAGTCTCTCGGCAGGTGAATTCGATTGCAATTACTTTTTCGTCCCGTTTTTAAACTAATCGGGGATTATTAGTTGTACTTCCCGAGATTTCCCGGAAATTATTTTTTCTGTATAAACTACCTTGATCTATCTACTACACGATTTTGTAATAACTAGCCACGGAATCACTTGATTTTGAGAAATTAGGGGGACGGAAAGTCATAGGTTTTAACTGCAATTATTTACTACGTGTAACTTTTCGTTTTATTTTTTGTTTCAGGGTCAGCAAATGTTAAAATAATGACTCGAAGTGAGTTGTTCAATATGATGCAGAGGCAAAACATAAACAAAAAACTTGATTTTGTGGAATGTTACCTAATAAATTATGAAGACAACACAGAAGATGAAATGAAGGAGATCAAGCATAATTTTTCCCCCTCTTAAGTCCGAAATGAAATGTCGATGGACTGCGGTACACAATAAGGACGAAGCATCCATCAAAAATGATACAGATTGGCTGGAAGGTACATTTACAATTCCCAATTAAGTGAATCGACCAGGGCGGCCAATAAAAACATTTGGTGAATCAAGTGAGAGATCAAAAAGAAGAAAAACGGAAGAATTAAGGAGCTCTATGGATGTAGAAGTACTTGCTCATGCTGCCCAGGTGAAGTTGGCAACTACTGGACAGAAAGACGCTGCACACATAGTCAAAGAAATAACTAGTACTTCACCAAATCGGGCTAAAAAGTATAAGCAAGAGTAGAAGGGCTAAGCCGATACGAACTCAGTGCTTCGTGATTTAGCCGCTGGTGGCGCTAGTGTCCGGGTGTGTCAGCGGCCATGTTTGTGATTGGGGTGACGTGTGATTGGTCATAGGAGTGGGGTGGAGTTTGGGCGGGTCTGGCATGCTATTGGTGGATGCGCCCATGAATTTGCGTGCGAGGTGGAGTTACATGCTGGTTGGGTAGGTCTGGCTAGTGGGTGCAGATGGCCATGTTGGATGGCGGAGGTGGAGTTACGTGTGTTGGGTACGTCTGGCATGCTATTGGTGGATTCAGACGGCCATGTTGAATGTGGGCGCGGAGGTTGGGGATTGAGCTGATCTGGCATGATGGGTGCAGACGGCCATGTTGGATGTGCGCGTGGAGGTGGACGTGGGACCACTCTATTGGTCAGGACGCGGCCATGTTGGACGGTCGGTGACTCGAGGGGCGGTGGTCAGGAGTGGAAGGGTGGACGTGAGAGCTACGTGGTACGTGGATTTAACATGACTGCATTGCATATGTCACTTGTCATTGAGTTAAAACATAAATGCCGACGTTTCAGATCTATACAAATAATCGAAAAATGAGCATTTCCGGACTGTTGAAATTGAGGTAGAGAAAAAATAATGCTCAATTCGGATTGGCCACATCAAGAGAATCCAAATCTGCAATAAAATGGCGACTCCGGTTTCATTTCCGGTCTGTAAAAATAGATATACAAGAAACTAATGTTCAATTCGGATTGGCCACATCGAGCAGATTCCAAATCCGTCAAAATCTCATAAACCGGACGTGACCACTGATTTTGATACGATAAGGAAATTTTCGGTGTCAATGGATTCGTCTCTATGCCAAGATGCATAATTATGCATATTTCACGGCATTTCTACGGCATTACTACGGATTTCTACCGCATTCCTACGGCATTTCTACGGACACGGTATTTCTACAGCATTTCTACGGATTTCTACGATATTTCTAGGCATTTATACGGCATTTCTACGGATTTATACCGCATTTCTACGACATTTCCACAGATTTCTACGGACCCAGCATTTCTACGGTATTTCTACGGATTTCTACGGCTTTTCTACGGACACGGCATTTCTACTGCATTCCACGGATTTACGATCGTTTCACGTTTCTTTTTTCCTATAATTCAATATCTTTTTTCAAGTCTCGAAGGCGTCTGCAGAATTCGTTAACTCTTCATTTGTACTCTTCAAAGAACAACATGGTTCTAGCAGAGAGAGAGAGAGAGGGGCTGGTGAACGATATTCAGTATCAGAAGTCGACGCGTGTGTTCAATGACGAGAACAGGAAGTCGTGTTTCCGCTTGCCGGTGATAAGACGATGATTTTAATTCGAGTTAGTCAACAGGAAACGGTATCCGGTGATAATTATGAATCGTCAGGAAGTCGTTTCCTGTTGATAATTATTCACACAGGAAGTCGTTTCCGCTAACTGGTGATAAGAATGCGTCAGTGATGTTATTTTTAATTCGAGCCAGTCAACAGGAAACGGCCTCCGGTGATGATTATGAATATACAAGATGTCGTTTCCGCTTGGTGATGATAAGAAAGCAATGAGTCAGACAAATGAAATGATATCAATGACATCATAGTTTTGACATCAACTGTGAATTTTCAAACTGTTTTTCCACTAGGCTGAATGGGTGTGGCTCAAAAGTAAGATTATGATACGATCCGGAGGAAACCGATCATTGAAAGTAAGGTTATGTCATGAAATCGCATTTTGATTTCAACATTTATTCAAATCATTTTAATCGTGATTCATAAATATTTTTCCGATGCTTTTCATCCAGAATATGTGTGATTATATTCTTGGATTCTTCAATTCGCCTCTTGAAGCGACATCGATCAATGGCCAAGTGAACATGTAATGGATGTTGTTTTCCTCTCGAAAACTGACTTTTTCCATTGTAGCTTTTTCAACTTGTATATTTATTTGATGCAAAATATGGAAATCTGCACAGTGACACATTCGTAATGAAGTAAATCAATCCAGCCAAAGTTCTCCAAGCACAAGGTGGTGGGGTGGGGGTGGTCGTCGTCGTCGCCCTTCTCCAATTCGAATCACCGAAAGTCCGATCGTGAAAAACGTGTAGAAATTTGATTTTTCCGGTATTTCAGCACTCAAAACCGATGAATGTCCTCCATTGATTCGGGATGGAATCATTTTCATCCAGTTTGAAGGCTATGTTTCGTTTCTATATCCAGTGACATTATCGAAAGTAATGAAAACTTCTCTCACATCATATAGAGAATTGATATACAGAGTATAAGAAAAAACAGCTGTCACTATAGTGTAATGTATTAGCGCTGCCATGATTAGAAGAGAACTGAATGAAATCAATGCAAACTCTTGAATTAAACGCACACACATACAATTAAATTTTTTATTTTGAAGGTATATGTACAATTCTACGTGAAGGTATACTATTGAAATTACATCATTTTGGATTGAAAAATACAGCTTTCCATGCAGCCATCAGGTCCACAGTCTGAGTCACCCATTTCCATATTGCGAAACAATGTACCAAACTGCAGCGAATGTTCTTGCCCTTGTGATTCATGCAGAGCGATCCTCCATTCGAAAAAACTGGTGGTAGGGGGTTGTTTTGACATTTCTCGATATTGATTAGGTGTGGCCGTACAGCACGCATGCACCAAGTGAAATAATTCGGCAGAATATCTAGTTTTTGATGACCTTTCACATAAATAATATCGACATCTTCGAGCAGCTTCCAGATGTCATCTAAACCAGCGTAATCGACATACCCATCGGAATATCTCAAACCATGGATGTTCTGCTCCTCATATCTGACTTACTTCTTATCGACAGCGGAAAGCGAGTCGAATGGCTTCGGAGGTTTGATTAGAAAATGGTTCGTTTTTTTTTCATCACAAAAAGTTATTTCTTTGGGGCAAAACTCACGAGTCAAAGTGAAACCGTGAATATCCACTACAACGATCTTCATCTCTCAGAGTATCTCGTACAACTAAGATAAATGTCTCACTCTGTGGCAAGTGTTCCATTTCGCAGTCGTGAATTATGATGCAATAGACAAGGTGTGTTGGCAGGAAATCCATTTTTATTTTCGATATCGAGTTTCACATCCACTGCGGATGACTTTAGAAATTCCGATCTCCTCGAGCGGGTAGAATTTTTTATCAATAATAAAATGTCAAAATTAATTTTTGAATTAATATTATTTTCATAAATTATAATTTTCGTATTAAAATGTTAATTGTATTGACAAAAACAGTTCGATTTTTGAATGTTACGTAATCGAGTAGAGGTTGTTTTTTCAACACGTCCCCCTTGTAACTGGGATATAAGTCACTGTATGCAGTGTGAGCTTCTACGAAATCATTTTTTCCAAAATCCAATCGCATGCGTTCATGTGGATATATATCATTATTCAAAGTCAATCTTATGTCAATCAAATCGATATTTTCAAAGTATGTGGGGTCTCTTCTTGCATTATCCACACGACCCGTTTGGAATACTGTTATGATGTATCGAGGACTCTCCACAGCCGAACAAGTTTTGACGGCCCAAATTTATTTGGTTGATCCTTCTGTTAATGCCGGAAGTTCGTGCAACTCCCATTTTCTAAATGGAATCACCATAGATATATCTGACTTGATAGATTGCAATAAATTCAGACGAATTTCATCATTAGGGAAAATATGCTTCACCTTCAATTCGATATTATTGATTTTCAATTGGGCTTTTGTCTGTTCAGCTGCATTCGCAGCATCTTGTATCAGCATTCGTTCAGTCAACATGTGCCTTTTAGGTCAAAAATTTTTATTCGCCTCGGAAAATTATGATCGAGGTGTCATTCGATTCGTCATCGCATCTAGAAACTTTTTGAAAAATTTGGAGTGGCGCTTGCAAAAATTACAAAAGTTTAGTAAAAAAAAGAGGGTTTGGTTTTTTGCAAAAACCCAAAAAACATTTAAAATTTTTTAAATTTGAAAAAAGATCCAAGAAGAAGAAGAAGTTTCCTAAGAAAAAGTCCACCTCTCGGAACTCTAGGACCAATATTTATAATTTTTCTGGAGGGTTGAAAATACGGCCGAAAACGGAAACTCTCGCTTGCGTAAGCTCCGCCCACTTCGGACCTTTAATAGATAAATATCATTTAAACTCATTAAATATGAAAATTGAGAACTTAAAAAATTCAGGAACCTACAGAATAGATCAATGAACAATAATCCGCCGATAAAATTTTTTTTCGCGATTTTTCAATTAGTTATTCATTAATTAATCAACAATTTTTTGTAGCACGAACATCAACATTGAAAGTGCGATAATTGTTAAACTATAAATCTGGGAATTTTTTCCTTTCATGGAGCTATTTTGCAAAGGCTATAGAATAGATTCCTGTTGGAAAAATTAAAAAAATGTTAATTTTCACATTGTTATTAACAATTTACTTAAGTTAAAAATTATCAACCTCGATTAACATTGAAAAAAATATGATTTTTATAATATTGCTATTGGTCCGTTTTCTCATGATCATGAGCTACTCAGATTTTTGATAATTTCTATCCCATATTGTTTAAAAAATTGTTATGAACAAATGCGTTGTTTATGAGATAATCAAAAAATTTTTTTTGTTAACATAATCTTTTATGAAAATTATAATTTGAAAAAAAAATCGTTTCTCAAAAAAAATGTTTATTGTTAAAAACGCATTTGTTAATTAACTATATTTTTTACCCTTGTTATGAAAATTAAGGAACCATTTTTTTTTCGAATCATTTTTCATCTTGCTCTTCGATGTCTGGATTTTTTTTTATTCAAATTTTAATTGTTTATGCAAAAACAATTTGTTATAAATATTGAATTTTTTATTTATATTTCATACAACAAAACAGCCCAGTATCAGTTTTTGGAAAAAAATTGATTCTTCGATTTTTTATTTAATTTTAAGTATTCTCGTAATTCAAACTAACCTTTCGCGCCTGCTTTTCTTTATTTATTATTAATATTACTTATGATCTATTGCAGATACAACAAATTCATCTACTTTTTTTTTCTAAATTAGCTACTCAACAAATTTAGAACCAAACAAAATAATTATTTTTTTCTTTTCCAATGAGACATATAAAATGTATAGGAATAGTCAGTATACAATGTATATAAATAGTGAATATATAATATACAGTTAAAAGTAGAGTATTGCCAGCGGTAATTAACACACACACATAAACACATATGCTCAATGTACACATTTTGATAAGATCTAGCTAAATATTGAAATATTCTTCTAGCGAATAGAAAAATTTTTCAGTCAAGAATTTTCTCAAGGAGCTACTGAATTTTTTAATATATTCAACTTCTCTTGAACTTTCAGGTAAATGGTTGAAAACATACAAACCCATAATTGTGGGTGAATACTAGAGACCTAAAACTAAAACTAAAAACTAAACTAAAGCTCTAACTCAATTATTTATAACTAGTATTCAATAATTATCCAGAAATACTCGGCCATTGTTCTTAATTACATCTAGACAAATTATGACATCAAAGATTTCGATAACAATGACTGAAATTTCTAGAAATTAGTATGGAAATGAACTTAGTTTGTTCATGAATGATGTTATTTATAACTCTTTATAATATTTAAGTGATTTTCCAAAAAGAAATTAACATTTATGAAGAAATTCATATTTTAATGTGAACAAAAAATCCCGAAAAATTTTGCCCAATACATTCTTATCAATAGCTGCTAATTGCTTTATAAATTTTAAGGTTACAGTCCCAGTTAGGAGCTCAATTTATTCATTAACTAATGCAGAATGAAGGAGTACCTTTTGTCGTATTGTTATAGTTAATGAGATATTTCGATATTAAAAGCAAAAAAAAAAATTGTTGAAAATATAAATATTCAATTGAAAATGTTTCCCTTTTCAAAAAAAAAATGTTCCTTTAATTTTTATAAATGATTGCAAAAAAATTATATAAATAATTAAGTTAGAGCTTTAGTTTGGTTATAAATTGGTTGAGTAGCTAATTTAGAAAAAAAAAGTCTAGATGAATTTGTTGTATCTGCAACAGTTTATAAGTAATATTAATAATAAATAAAGAAAAGCAGGCGCAAAAGGTAAGTTTTAATATACGAGAATACTTAAAATTAAATAAAAAATCGAAAAAATTTTTTTTTTCCAAAAACTGATACTGGGCTGTTTTTGTTGTATTATTTTGAGCAAAAAAAAAATCAATTGTTTATTGCATAAACAATTAAAATTTGAATAAAAATTAAAAAAAATTCATACATCGAAGAGCAAGATGGATAATGATTTAAAAAAAATGGTTCCTCAATTTTCATTCATTCAACAAGTGGTAAAAAATAGTTTATTAACAAATGCGTTTTAAGCAATACAATTTTAGCGTTTTTTTCGATCTTTAATTTTAAAGTACAAAAAATTTTGTTATCTTATAAACAAGCTTTTTAAAAATTTTGAAAAATAAATAAAATTAAAAAAATTCATAGCATGACATAGAAATGGATAATGAATTTATGAAAAAAATGTTTTCATTTAATTTATAATTTTCAACTAAGTAGTTAAAAAAAAATACTTTCATTAACAAATCTTTTAAGCTAAAAACCCAAAGTAAAACGATTTTTTTTCAGATCATAATTTTCATAAAAGATTATGTTAACAAAAAAATATTTAAGATTTTCTTATAAACAAGGCATTTGTTTATAACAATTTTTCAAACAATATGGGATAAAAATTATGAAAAATCATTTTTGAGTAGCTTATGATCATAAGAAAACGGACCAATAGCAATATTATGAAAATAATATTTTTTTCAATGTTTAATCGAGGTTGATAATTTTTAACTTAAGTAAATTGGTAATAACAATGTGAAAATAAAAATTTTTGATCGGCGGATTATCCCAGATTTATAGTTTAACAATTATCGAACTTTCAATGTTGATGTTCTGCTACAAAAAATTGTTAATTAAATAATGGATAACTAATTGAAAAATCGCGATAAAAATTTTTGATCGGCGGATTATTGTTCATTGATCTATTCTGTAGGTGCCTGAATTTTTTAAGTTCCTAATTTTCATATTTAATAAGTTTAAATAATATTTATTCCCGTTTTTGACCGTATTTTCAATCCTCTAGAAAAATTATAAATATTGGTCCTAGAGTTCCGAGAGGTAAGACTTTTTTAGGAAATTTCTTCTCCTTTTTGGATCTTTTTTCAAATTTCAAAAATGTTGAATACTTTTTGAGATATTCGCAAAAAACCAAACCCCTTTTTTTAATGAATTGTTTATAACTTTTGTAATTTTTGCAAGCGCCACTCCAAATTTTTCAAAAAGTTTCTAGATGCGATGACGAATCGAATGACACCTTGATCCTAATTTTCCGAGGCGAATAAAAAATTTTGAGCCAAAAGGCACATGATGACTAGAGTACATGCAGTTGTTGTCATTACGAGATCTGACCAATCGCAGAGATTCCCTTCCACACGTAGCAAGTGTATATTCATTGAAAATACCCAAAAGATGTTTTAGCGTCGTTTCGTAGGGATCCATTAGGGTAGTTCCATCCGGCGGTGTGAAGATGACTTGCATCGTCTGCAGTATAGCATAAATATCCTCTGAGTGTACTCACCACCCCGGGATTTCGCACCGAATCCAATTCTTTGCCATTGAGATAGTATGAAATGGAGTCGAAAAAGAATGCTGGTGCATTATTTGCAAAAGTGACTGATTCACCTCCGGAAGTTTTCATCAAAGTCTCTTTGATGGTGATGACGGCATTATACATGCTTCACTCTGCTGGATGGATATTTCGATGATATCATTATTACATACGGATAATGGGTGCGAGTTTCCAAGCGCTGAATAGATCCATCGAATTTTGGACGTCTTTACACGTCGAATACACCTTTTGACAGCGACATGATAACCCAATGATTCAAGAAATTTTTTATTCACAGGAGAGAGCACAAGTGTTCTGCGAGATGACATATCTACTACTGAACTCACAGTCAGATCGTTGTCTTCATAATCGAATGTCATTACTAATCTGATGATATTCTGTTCACCTAGGAAATTCAAAGGATTGAAGTCTTGATCTAGTATGTTTACGGTGATGTTACCAATGTCACCTTTGGCAGTTACAGGTAGCTAAATCAAATTCAGTGGCACCTCGTCAATGGCGTATCCAGGGTTATCCTTAGGTGCGAATTCGTATATTGTGTGAGAGGGTCGACCGTTGAAGTAAGCTCCGGCTGTTATGTTGCAATCAAGAGGAATTGTTCGGACTTTGACAATTTTTACTGGGAGATCGGATTTATGAATTATTCCAGGCTCCAAAAATCTCGGGGAAAAAACATAATAATCGTCCAATATAATTTTCAGATCGAAAATCTATTACGGGTGTTTTGCTGTATATTTCACACTATAGAGTATTGAGATTCGCTCTCAGTGAAAACTCTATATATAATCCTCCTTCTCCACAGATTTTTTCTTGATGTCTCTCGGTTTATCAAGATATTTCGGAAGAAATGAAGCAATGTTGTTTATCTAATAGGATCCGGTGGGAATGCTGATTATCTCCCTATTATTCTCGTCAGCATTCTTGAAATAATATAATTTTTTATTGTCTTCTTCCACATTCGGTATCCTATTGTATGAGTGAAATCCGATCAAAGCCAAGACGTAGTCAGATTCAGGGTCCAATGAAATTGGATTGATAAAATCACTGGAGGCCGTAGTAGAATAACTTGTCAGTGTGACTATCTGAGATATGACTGAGATACTCATCGATTGTGTCTGGTGTTAAAGAGAAATTTCAAACACAAATGACCGCAATTGTATCGATTGAAGTTCTGATAACGATCGTTGTTATAGAATATTTCAACATTTCCCAGGCATTGAACCAATTCCACAGGTGATTTCAAATTTCCAAAACTATCAAAATATTCCACTTTGTTTTCAATTTTTCTTACCCTTAGTTCCTTTGAAGATCCAAATTCACGATGACACATTCTGTGAACATAGGCGTAGAACGTGGTAATTGATCGCGCATATAAATGCCTTTCAAATGGGAAATTTTCGAACGCTCTGTATATTCGATCAACTCCGTATCATACAAAAATCAATGGGACTTTTTTTGAATGAAAAGTCCATACCCTCGAACACATTTTCTCAAAAATAGAACGGAGCCTTGCTTTCCGATGCTTTCCATCTGTTTGTTGTGACGATGATCTTCTTCGAGTTTCTTGGTGGCATTTTTAGAGTTGATACTGTCTTGGCGACGGCACTCGCTCCACCAGCTAACGAACCCAGTGCTCCGAAAAGCGAATTTCGGAAGCAGGGGTGGAATTCCACCGGATTTTGCTTCGAATGGTATTATTCTGGGTACTCGAATTTTTTTTCGACCACCCAACTTCTTGATTCTTGAATTTTCGCACGTCCATTCCCAGCTTACGTTTAGTCTTCATTGTTGTCGTGACGAACCAAGTGGCTGCTTTTTCACCAAGACTCGCGTCTTTCGATTTGAATCGCTCCCACGCTCTGTTCTCCAATTCGAAATCGGCTTTATGATGATCTTCCACAGACTTCTTTTCAGAGTTAGCAATATCGTGAAGACGTCAAGCGGAATTCAAACCGTTGATGCCCTTTTGACCGAGTGCAAGTCGTTCTTGTAAAAGAGTACCGGGTTAACAGTACTGATATCCAGGTAAGTGTAACTCTTGATTGTTAACGATACTTTTTCCAAATATGTATGGACGAAGCTGTTGATGTCACCAATGCCATGAGTTGTTCTGAATTTTTGCAGGGCCGTATCTCTATATTTCTGCATAATTTTAATGTTATCAGTTATCCAAGGTAAATAATATCTTGTTTTTTTGTAACATTAGTCTCATGGGTGCATATTTGTCAAGTACTGTGCGTATATTATAATTAAAAAAAAAATATTTCGTCGATATCATCCGTATCATAGATAAAATGCCATGGCTGTGACTGAAGGTCATTTTGAAAATGTTCATGCTCAATATCACAAAAAGATCTATATGTTAGAGTTTTATTTGACTGGGGGGCAATAGATTCCAAGTTTACTTTGCAGTTAATCGATGAGTGATTAGTTATCATATCCCCTCCGACCATCGGGTCTATTATAGTGAACATTGAAAAATTATCAATATTGAATGTTGTTTATTGTAAATAATCAATATTCCATCGAATACCTATTATAGTGCACTTATTGATGTTCCTGAAATATCTAGTAGATATTAGTTTCGTATCAGGGTGAATATAGCCATCGGAGCATTGCCAACATCACTTTAAACGTCAATTTAGCTACAAAAAGTTCAGTTCCGTGCCGGTTCTTCGGTCATTTTGTAACTATCGATACAGATACTCGCTTTTAAAACGTGTTTATAATAAAATATAATATAATGGCAATAAAAAGAAGAACCAAAAACTCAACTGTCAATTTATGTTGATTATTTAAGTGAGCATAAAATGGTCCACGGAAAGCTGCAGGCCTACAATTCTCCCGATGATTTGAGGAATTTGTAGGAGGCATTAACTACAAGTTTAAATTCATGTGGGGATGGTCCAATAAGGACACTGCAATAGTGGAAAAAGGTATTGGAATATTTTAAATGTAAATGTATTCAAGCACCCTATACTTTGTTATAGATGTGATCACCAGTTAACTTATTTTTTTGGTTTCAAGGTATCTACAGAATGGAAATGTTTGGTGAGGAAGGAGGCCAGGGAAATGAGATCCCTTAACCCTGCAGTGGTAGCGGCGGGTCTCTCAGACCCGAACAGCACTTCAACCACATGACCTTCGGAGGTGCCACAATATTTTAATTTCATATTCCAGCTATCTTCCTTACTTGTGTAGTAGTAACTCATCGTTGCCAGTGGGAGGTTATACGGCTTTTGAATTTCTCGTAAATGATTCATTCGGGTCCAAGAAACCCGGCGCTACCAAACGTGTGATAATTTCAATTGTAAGTACTTTTCTGTTCTTTTATTATTTTGAGACTTTCAGTGTATGTGAGTAGTACTTGATGTTTTACCATTCGTTCTCCATTATAGATGATGAATTACGAGGCTGAACAAAAAAGACTTCTGCGTTTGTTTGAAGAAGTTTCGTCTGATGATGACATTGAAATAGATTCACAAGATTCAGATGAAGAAGATAATGTGGAAGTACAATCCGAAGCGTCTGATACAGAACAAGATGCATCTTCTTCTGATTCTGATCAAGAAAATACTCTCGCATTCACAAGACATCGGTTACCCTGTTTCAAAGCTCCAGATGGAACAGATTGGTGGAAATAATCATTACAATCCAAAAGAGAGAAAACTCGTAATGAAAATATAATTTTACGTTTACCTGGTGTTACACAAGCTGCAAAATGGTCAAAATCTCCTATAGAGTGTTGGGAATTGTTTTTTTCCGAAGACATTCTAGAGACCATAGTTGAATGTACTAATAAGTATATTGAAAAAATGGCCCCCAACTATGAACGAGAGAGATCAGCACGACCTACAGATAAAATTGAAATTAAAGCTCTTCTGGGGCTTTTATATCTAGCAGGATGTTTGAAGGGTGCCAGATTAAATCTTGAAGAATTGTGGGACAGAAAAGGTTGTGGGGTAGAAATGTTTTGGTTGACAATGTCTCTGGGTAGATTTCGTTTCCTCCTTAGAATGCTGAGATTCGATGATTGGAATACCCGAGATGTTAGAAAATTACAAGATAAACTGGCTCCAATAAGATATGTTTTCGATACATTTGTCAATGATTGTAAGAAACTTTATACAGTTGGAACTTGTGTGACAATTGATGAAAAATTAGAGGCCTTTAGAGGGAGATGTGGATTCAGACAATACTTGCCAAAAAAGCGAATTAAATATGGATTGAAAATATTCGCTTTAGTGGATTCGAAGATGTTTTACACCAAAAATCTAGAGGTGTATGTTGGTCAACAACCTGCTGGACCATATAATGTAGAGACCGATTGACAAAGTTTAGTCGAACGTCTGATATCTCCCATATCTGGAATGGCAAGAAATCTTACCTGCGATTATTGGTTCACAACATTTCCTCTAATAAAAAGTCTTCTGAAAAATCTTAATCTAACATATGTTGGTACGATAAGAAAAAACAGACGTGGACTCCCCTTGGAATTCAAAAATACTAAGGTCAGTCAGACCTGTAACTTCAAGTATGTTTGATTTTCAGAAAAACATTACTTTGGTGTCCTATGTCCCGAAAGCAAACAAAAATGTTTTACTTGCTTCTAGTTTACATTACGACGATAATATCGACCATTCAACTGGCAATGGGAACAAACCCGAAATTATGACATTTTATAATTCAACAAAAGGTGGAGTCGATACAGTAGACCAACTGTGTTCCAGATATAATGTAGCACGTAATACTAGAAGATGGCCGATGGTGATATTCTATGCCATTCTAAATGTAGGTGGAATAAATGCCCAGGTAATATTTAGTAGTAATAATCCTGATTCACACTTAAAACGCAGAAAGTTTTTGAAAACTATTGCCCTATCTTTATTAGATGAACATCTGAAAAGGAGATCAAGAGCTGAACACGTGTCCAACGATGTCAAAAAAAGACGCAGGGAAACAGCAAATACAGACGAATTACCTGAAGTACCCCAAGGTACAAAAAAAAGATGTGTCAAATGTAAAAATGATAATAAATCGAAGTACTATTGTAAAAAGTGCCACATTTTTCTATGTCTCAAACATGTGAATATTTACTGTGAAAAGTGTTCCAATTGAATAAATTTTTATTTTTCTTCAGTATATTTAAATATAATTCAAAACACTTCTTCAATAGAATTTGACCTGATTCCGTTTTTTTTTCAAATAAATCTTCGACAGAAAAAGAGGAGGTTTGTGAGCATGAAAATCAGAGGTGGACAAATTTTATTTCTAAATGATTACAAAACTCAATTTGAATAACGAAATCATGGGGACATATAAAGAATGAACATAAATGTAGTTATATGAAAGAATCAAGTATATAGCATTGGATTTTGAGAATCTACATATGATATCAATTTCGGGTCTATTAGACCCGGCGCTACCAAAATTGTATGAAATATGGGCGCTACCACTGCAGGGTTAATGATGTGGATTTTTTTTTTATCAACTTAACAGGGTCTGATGCCGTTGATGGAATGAACGTTGGGGAGTTTGGGATACATGGGATAAGTTTGCAAAATATAGAGGAAAATCATGTAAGTAATTAGTTACAGTTGAAATTAAACAGCATCAACTTAAGTTTCGCTGAACCAATTAAATAAATTTAAAAAAAAAATTAGAACTCCTCAATAATTTTAAAAAGAAAATGCTATTATTCGTGATCATATTGTAATTTCGTAGGATGACTTGGTTGATCCTGAAGAAGAGATGGAAGGAGAAATTGAAGGAGCCATCGAAGAAGGCGAAGACATCATTTTACAGGTTGTTAGCGACGAAACAAAAAAAAACATAAGCATTCGCTATTTGTGAAATTAGTTCATAATGTGCTTGTGTTAGCATCTTAAGTCATAAATGTTATTTTAATATCTGTATAGAGGCACTAAAATTACTGATTTACTGATATTGTCCTCTTAGGAGTAAAAGTGACCTTCTTTGTGGCGAGCATGGAGATTGAGGACGACCCATAGGGGGACCGCCAACCATGCGAGCCACCAAAGCTCACTTTTACGACATGCCATGCATTTATGACATTTACAGGAAGAAATGTATTTTTTTCTCCAGGTACCCGAAAAACGACAAATGATGTTCTGACAAATGCGTATCAAGAGGCAAGTGGTGAGCAGGCTGAAGTTGCAAAGGCCATAAACAGATACTGTGATATTTGCGAGAATAAATTGGAAGAAACCAACTGCAATATATAAGATATGCCATAATTATACAAATGTTAAAATAGAATTATTTTGTTAATTTATTTTTTGGGAGATGAAAAGCCAATTACATAATGAAATATTACATGTTTGGGAATAAAAGTCCAGATTTTTTTATTTATTGTAAAAATATTTTAATTTTGATGAAATTATATTTTTTTATCTAAGAAGACTTTGAGTTTTATTATACTTTTTCAGATTCTAATCATGTTGGGTACTTGCAGTATGAAATGTATATAAATTACTTAACTCAAAAACGAGATGATTTCGAAGTTCTATGTGTTCAATTAAATACAAGTGGAGGGTCAGTCAAGAGTGTGAAGCAATGGCAAAAGGTATGTTCATGAGTAAAGTGCATCAATAAAATTTCTTAACACATAATTCAACATGTTTTTTCAATGGATCTGCCTAGAAAAAAATGGATAATTTTATTTAATTAACCGATGAAATAAAAATGGAGGAGGTTCTCTAGTCAACGCTTATATTTTTTTTATATAAAAACAATTCTATAAACATTCAAAATGTAATAGATTCACCCTTGTTACTAATAATACATATATCCAGCGTGAAAGCTGTGACCTCTTTAACTGAAAAAAAATCCTATATCCTTTGCTATTGGCAGTTGCCCTTAATCATAAGTTGATTAACATTTGGTGTTTCGAAAAGATCTTAACCACTTTCATTTCATATAAGTGTTTCTGAAACTGGACAAGTTTGGTAAAGAGGAAAACTAGGAAAATGTATTTAGACCAACAAGAAACAGGAGGAGGACCGCCATTGGATTTGGTATTGTTAGAAATATTGGGACAAATATGTGTAGAGGGAATGAAAGTGAGAGAGTTGGGATTAATCGAGATCCAACAGCAGTCATCCAATTTCAAGGTATATTTATATCACCAGGGAATGACCAAGCTTTTAAAGGTTATACCATATCTCAGAAAAACGAGTATATTGCAAATCATTAGAAATTTTAAAAGGATGGAAAATTATACCACGCAATTACTGTGATCTTAAAAAAATAACTCCAATCCAGTCGATCCAAAACCAATATATTGAAATTGCTATGATTTTTTATATATGCCAATTCAAAGAATGAATTATTTTTCAAAACAGTAATGAATACTCTAAGAGGATAAAATTAATTTGATAGTTTCGAAGAAAATTATCCAATTTAAACTGTTCACTCAAACTCACTATGTCCACAGATTTACAGAGCCATAATTTTCAACTCCCCCATTTTCCAGGAGCCAGCCAAAAGTATCAAACCACAAATTGAATTTAGTTCCGTAAAAAAATCGAAAAACCGAATCTGAAAAAAAATATCTGAATGTATATCATTCAGGATACAGGATAAAAAGGTCTTTTGGAAATGTGGTAGAAGCTGTTCAGACTCTTGCAGATGCTTCAGTTAGACTTTCAGGAAATATAACATACTTGAATATGTAATTTTATTGAAATAAAAAATGACAAAACCTAAAAATAATTATTGATTATTCGTTCACGAATCAGCAATCCTTCATTCGGGAGATTATGAGCGTTATGATGGATGCCATTATTTACATTATCTTCATACGTATTTTCTTCGTAATCTCTTCGATCAATGCAAATATTATATAGTATTGCACAGGCATTGATTATCTTTGCGGCCTGTTCTGGCTCATAATGCAATTCTGCAAAACAACACCTAAATTTGGATTTAAATACGCCATTGAATATTTCCACAATATTTCTGACTGATCTATGAGCTCTATTATAATTGATCACGTGTATGTCATGATTTATTCCTCCAACTGGTGTCATTAACCATGGTTCCAAAGGGTACCCACTATCTCGAAGTAACCAAGAACTTCCATCACCATTATCAAAACAATTTTGTAAATGCTGTCTCATTAAACTTGTTGACCAAATTGCACTATCATGAACTGAACCTGAATAACGAGCATTTATCGCCAACAGCTTCAAATTGGCACCAACAATACATTGGGTATTTATACTGTAGAATTTTTTTCCATTGTAAAATAATATTCCTGGATGTTGTTCATGCTCAATTTTTGGCAAGTGAATCTATTGCTCCAATAATCCCAGGAAACCCATTAGGCCTTCTCATGAACATTTCCTTTTGTAAGGCTTTTTCCCTATGTATTTGTGGGAATGAAATAACATGTCCAAAATTATCGTTCAATATATTTGTCACCAGTTCTATGGAATTACTAACAGATGTTTGGCACATTGGAATATTAATATCCTGTACTACCGATTTTTGATAGCAACCTTGTCTATAAAAGTGAAGAGCACAACATACAATCAAATTGTTTGGCAGAGCAATTTCTTCTCTCTGCCTTTGTTGTATAAAAGGGGTGATTTCAGTTATTAGAAAATGTGCTGTTTCTCTATTGACTCTATAAAGTTCTCTGAATCTTTCTTCTGGTATCGTCAACGGGTTTGAGGTTTCCCTAATTTCACGTTTAAGTATTCTATAGTTCCTTCTGAAAATAGTTTATGGAACAAATTTTTAATAACACAAAAAATAAAAATCTCACTGTTGTTCCTCATTGAGGAGAGCTCTCATTAGCAATATAAAGTTCAAATCTATTTTCAACTTTCAGGTGATTTCAATAATCAATGCATTTTAGTAGTCTCTAACCACTACTTAATTTATTCAATTTTCAATGACTTTCATTGAAATGAGTTTAGGTCACAATAATACCATTTATTGAATACTTTTCAATTCCTGAAAATATTTTAGACAATGTTGATTATTGAAATTTGGAAGGTACACCCTAATTGAGATGGATACCATTATTGAATATTTTTCAATAATCTAGTTGTATTCAAGAATCAATGGTACACGATAATAGAGCTGCATGTCCTCACATTGCTCCGTATCAAAATTTATTATAAACAAGTCCAGTAACGAGTGTTGGTACTTTTATCAATTGTTTGCTGCCAAATGTGTCTAGAATATCATTGAAACGTATAGTGATGTTGGCGTCTGAGTCTAGCATGTTGATATTGAAGTCACCAATACAAATAATATAGTCGAAATTGGAAAAAATATTTTTTGTTGGAGGATCTGGAGGGACGTCCAAACAGCGAACCATTCTACGAAGAAGAATTGCAAAAAACGAAGAATCCCGACGTCTATCTCGTAGAGAGGGTTATTAGGAAGAAGGGGAAAAAAGTGTATGTCAAATGGCTTGGATTTGATAATTCTCACAACAGTTGGATCGACTCATCAAATCGTCTATAATTTAGCCAGTATCCTGCAATCATGGGTGAAGTATGTGAGTCAGAAAGTTCCGGTTACGCATCATGTGACAGTGAACTGGAAAATACTTGGCTGAGATATGAAGAAGCTATCAAAAGTTAACGTTTCTACGTACTCAATACAGTTTTTGAGCTGGACAACTTGATGAATGGAATACTGACAAACAATTTCACAGCCGGAGAGGAGGCGAGCCAGATGACCATGGACTTTGGTGATGTGATGAAAATCAGTTCGCAAAATTCTGAGACATTGATGATCAGCAAAGACTCTGTGATTTTTCACCTAACCAAAAATGATTTGTATGAACTCATTGTGAAAAAATGTGTGTATTATCAAACATCAATTTCTCACTTATTACCATAATTTTCTTCATGTGAAAATTTCGAAAAATTGTATTGAGTCAGATGAAGATATTTTCACAGCATTGTGTGATGTTTGTCAAAGTACCGAAAGTTATTATATGCGGGAATGTATGTACTATATAAGAGACAAAGTACTTTCAAATATGGAAATATTTTTTTTTTCAATAAACATCAGCTCATTTTATAGTTTTATTTCTCTCAGTTGTTGCATGCCTTTCACAGAGAATGGATGTTGTGAATTCCACGACAGACAGACTAAAAACTTTTGCTAGTTGGACATCTGATTTCCCGAAAGAGAAATTAGCCCAAGCCGGTTTCATTTACACCGGTTCAGATGACATAGTTGTATGTCCAAAATGCCGAATTGAAGGATTCAGATGGAAACTTCAAAAAAAACTGTCCATTTTTCAACGATGGTGATTCATCACTCATCCGAAGGAAAAGACAACCTACAAACAGAGATATAGTGAATATGGAAATCCGATTGGAATCTTTCGTTGATTGGCAAATGGTCTGAGTAAGAAACTCAAGGAACTAGCCGAAGCAGGATTTTTCTATACCGGTAGAAGTGATCGAGTGAAATGTTTTCACTGCGGTTCGAAGTGAAAGATTGGTGCCTGGAGATGAAACAATGACTTTGCATGAATTGATCAATGATAAATGTGAATTTTGGAAACTCAAGAATTTCGAAAAAAATTCAACTGTCATCACCGCTGATACTCTGTCTGGAAAATGAAATGAGTGTAGTGTTCATGCCATGTAGACATTTAGTTTGCTGTATCAATTGTTCAGTAACATGTGATAATTGTCCAATTTGTAGGACATCAGTTTCATCTTTTTTGAAAATGTTTGTAACATAAGGGTAATTTCAATTTTTTTTTCGAGTCCCTCCTACACATGTTGATGTTGATTTATGAAATAAAGAAGCAGTTGCATAACAAGTTTTTTATTTCATATATTTTCAAAGTATTTACATTTTCAACGTTTTTCATACATAAAAAAATACAGACAGACAGTAATTGATAACTCATTCATGTGCGTCATTGATAATGCTGTAATGGCCCTAAGGGAGGGTGTTATGTGATTCGGCGAGGAGTACACGTTTGTTATCAAACGGACTCAAAGCAATTTTCAGCTGTTCACTAGAAAAAACGTTATGGGCTGTGGATAAAATGACTCTCTGAGATTCCATTTCCTGTGTTGGTTCATTCAAACAGGTCAAATAGTCTTGAAAAGTGATTTTTTGTTTTACCACATTGAATTTAACCGCCTTTGCTTTTTTCATTCATTTTTGCCCTTCATTCGTAGAAAGACTATCGACATCAATAAAAAAAAAATACATTTTCCATCTCAAACCCACAAATTCCGTCATTATATGACCATTATTCTCAAGCTTCATTAAACCCACTACTTTCTTGTTCATCAAAAGAATGTCATATCTATTGTCTTTGAGATAATCACTTGTATCAAACTTATGACCATCTTCTTTGATCGTCTCATAAACGTCATCACAAATAAGTTCGTAAATGAGACTATCAGTATCGGTATAAAGAAGTTTACAGTTTTCAATGCTGAATTTTGGCAACATGTATTAATAATTAAAATCATATTTAACAGTTTTTGATAGATCCAAAATGGCCATGCCAATGTATAATGGTTTATCGAAAATAACCTACACCTTTTTCATTTCAATAGCCATCAAATCACCTTCAATAATAGTTCTATCTACAAAATTCGGACTTGAAATCAAATTTTTGGCTCCGTACCGCCCGGGCGCGCCCCTCCCATTTTTCAACTAATTTTATGAGTCTATGGTTCCTTTTGTTTTCCATCGTTTTGCCGAAAACGGCGTTGTTCATGAGTTTGAATAGATTTTTTTCAGAATCATTTTTTGCTTCCTTTCGATAATTGGTGTTAAGATCGATATAGGGTTTGAGCCTAAATATGATGAATTTTCTTCAGAATGAGACCATTTGCCAAATACTGTCTGAGATTTCGATAATGCAGAAATATTTTTGTTTATCATAAAGGGTGGTCATCATTAGGTACTTTGATTTGGAGGTATATTGTGTTCAGGCGCAAGTTGTAAGTCACGATGCGTATCATGTAGATGTTTAGGATATGATAAATCTACTTCTAAAATATAACCTTCAGATGATTCATCTGAAATTTGAGAAACATCAAAATTTTCACAATTTTCCACCCACTGAAATTCTTCCTTAGGAAGATATTGGCACATTGAATGACCATACAGATTGTCTCAAATACAATTGGAAATTCCTTCAGGATTGTATGTTGACATATTCATTATTTTGAATATCGATTGCATGCTTGTGAAACTCCACCGCGTATACCTTTTTCTAAAAAAAGCAACATGTCAACGTTTTGTAAAGTTTCCAATTGACATCCAGTACATTTCAACATACAGTCCCAAGTATATCCGGGTAAAGTGAAATAATGTGCAGGATGAAGACCATATGCTGTGTGACTCTTTGTTCGAAAATTCTCGAAAACATCAGCTAAGAGCATAATATCCGTTTTCATGTTGAGATCACTGTGTTCTCCCAACGTTGCCAAATCGAATGATTGCCACACCTTTTGAGCATGTTGGTATTCATGTTCAGAAATGTCGCAATCATTCAAGCGGTTATGGAATTCGCTGATATCAGGCAACGCTGTTATCTCCAGTTTATCAATGTCATCCATGAAGTCGTATGGAAAAACGCCTTCCCGAGTTAATAATTTGAGAGAATCCTCATTGAGAATTTGGAATTCACGTCTCAAATTTTGAAAATCCTTTTGATCCAGAGTGGATCCAAGAGAGTCCAGAGAAGCCCACGAAAACTTTAATGAATCAATGAATCCTAATTTTATTCTGGTATTTGCGTCACATTTGGTGATTGAAATATATTTTTCTTTATTCATCGGTAGCAAACTTACACCGCCATTTTGCGCTAAATCTTTAATTATAAAATGGCTGTCATATCCCGAAAAATGTTGAAACACTACTGGAACCACAAAGGTCTTTTGTATATTGCGCATGTGTGAAATCCCTGATGCTCCCGTGAAATGATTATGATCTCTTGTAATCTTATCATCTGCATTGAAAAGTTTTTCACAAATATGACAATTTTTGGTGACATCTTTCAAGTTTATTTTTTCAATCATAAGTACAATATTTTGGATTTTGGATTGAATAATTTTCGCTTCAACTTCCATTTGATCTGAAAACCACTTCATGCAGTCAGACCCGCGATAGCTATTGAAATGTGACAGAGAGTCATCATATGAATATTTTATATAATATCCTACACTATACGCTTCATGTTTCTGGTAACGACTCGTATTCAACTCATTTGTTCCTTTGACTGGTGCCAGTAAAGATTCTATACCAGCATAAATGAAAAAAAGATGATTTTTGAATTGTATATATTTATTTTTTGGATAAAGATTTTACAATCATTCATTTTTTCACAGTTAACCGTATGACTATTCAATTTTTCTCGACTGTTAGAATAGCTTTAACATCTATCACATACGAAACACTTATGACCATTGTAACGAATTTTTCGTTACTTCCTTATACATAATCAATTTCTCATAACTATTCCGGTTATCTTACGGTGGAACGGGTCATTAGTCACGGCCGATCGTGAACTATGGGACAGCGCCATCATCATGAGTTCGTATTCTGTCAAGTTGGACGAGTTTTGTTATCGTGACAGTTGTATTCATGTCGTCAAGCTGTGTTTTTTCCAAGTGTTTTCAATAGATAAAACCAAGAACAGTTTGTGAAAACCCAGGTAGAATTGGTGATTTGTTCGAACCGAAGGAATAATCGATCTCTTTCTTGATTTGAACGTCGAGATAGGCAGATGGACTGAGTAAATTGATTTTGGTACATCGATCTATAAGTTGAATAAGTTTCACTGCTGGAGTTTAATTGAGTAATATATTCTCTTTATCTTTCAATTAATGTTGTAGCTGATTAGCATTTTCTTCTTTTCCTTAGGCTTGTAATATTAGAATTCTTGGATATACCCCATGGTAATTTTTGAAGGTTAAATATAGATATTTCGGCCATTTTGACAAATCATTCATATTACATATTGTGGCTAACGTAACATCTGTTCCGAATATTGGGAACTGATTTTTTCATTGGAAATCAGTTCTACGCTTTTGCCTTTTTAGGTACTCAAGAATTGGTAATCTCGAAGGGACTAGAGCTTACCTACCTCACACGACCCCGGTTTGTTCCAAGGATTCCAATTGAAGAAAGGGCGTATTTGATTGTTCTGGGACACAGTTTGAGTGACCTAATAGGGACGGCCTCTGGTAAGCAATTTTCTTTATTTCATAACTATATGTTTATGAGAGTAATTTTCTTTTCTCTTGAGAAAGAATTGCTTATGGAGAGAGTTGTACCTCTGGCCTAACAGTCTCAGAACACTCGATTCGATTCAATATATGCCTCAAGCGTAAAGTTGATTTCCGTTTAATAAATTTCTTATATCTATTACTCCATTTAATTCCCAGTGTAGCTTATTTGATTTTTGATCGTTGCAGAGTCAATTCACTTCAGTTACTACCTTGTCGCCAAGAGCAGGGAGATTCATTCTAATTTTTGAGAATTACCTGTTTATCGATTTGAAAGGGAATTGCCGCCCTATTTCAAAATTATCTTTATCTAAGAGAGTTGTGCCCACTGAAAGACGTGAGGTCTCCCTCTTCGGTTTATCTCTGGAAATTCTTCTATAAAAAGAATTATTTCACTTTATCTTTTTCTAAGAGAGTCGTGCTCACTGAAAGACGTGTGTCTCTCTCTTCTTATCTTGGCTGAAGAGTATACTTTTACTCTGACTATTATCTTGGTTCAGAAACCCTATATTTTTTTTGTAGCTTACTAGAGTATTTTGGTTATAACGCTATATTTTCCTTTGGCATTTGCTTTAAAATAGTATATTTTTGTACTGGCAACCTTTAAATATTTTGCTTTAAAATAGTAGATTTTTCTCTGTCAATTTTATAGTATTTTGCTTTAAAATACTATATTTTTTCTCTGGTAAAATTTCAAGGGAATTTTTATATTTCTTTTGGAATACCTTTCCTCTTTAAATTTTTCTACCCTTCTGGTATATAGAATCACTTTATCAAAACTTACTTGTTTCAAAATTTAACTGAATTTGAACATAACGTTTTGGGTGAGGTTTGTTTTGTTTGGTTTTAAATTTTGTTCATTTTTAATATTTTTTTTAATTATTAAAATTAACTTATAAATTTAACTCCAGAATAGCAGATTGAATTGCTATTTATTATCTTTGTTCTTTCACTGTAACTTTCCAGTCTTTTATATAGACTGAGATTTTATTTGTATGCTATTATTTGCATCTATCTTTTGACTCTTGATTAAAATTTGAAACATAAAACTTGAGGTTCAAAGGATATCCTTCGTTCCCCCCCTTTTGTACATATTTTGATTCCTATCATCTTCTTCGCATGATATATACCACGGAGGGAACCCATCTACGGAGACGGAAGGACTAGTAGCCTGGGAGGTCTTACAGCACATCAATATCAGCACTGGTCCGTGAAGATCAACTAAATTCACGCCGATAAGGGGGTCTGAAATCAACTATCGAACCACCCAAGACCATCTTCATCGTAACCGCTGAAACCAAGTTCCTGCTAGAACCGCTGAGACCAGCTTCAAGAAACTAGCCTTCATCTCTTTCATTCAAGATCTCCGAAGGTATATTCGTGGTACCAACAACTGGAGGAATCATAGGTGTAAATGTTCGAATTTTGATCAGAGTCAAAATTACTGGTATTTGTTAAGTTTATTTATTGCATAGAGAAGTTCAATACATTCAAGCTAGGTGACATTTTTTTTTTATTTGTTCAATAATTTTAATTCCAATGGAATAAATTTGTTAAGTTGATTTATTGCATATTTATTTGCCTTCCCATACAAGGAATTTATTTAATTTTATTTATCTTTGACTTTTGTCTTTAGCAAGTCTGGCGCCCAACTCTTGAACTAGTCAAGTTAATTAATGTATAATTTTTTTAGTGGCCAAATTTGATTAACTAGGAAAAGTCATTAATTGAACCTTACTCACGGCCTAACCGTATCCATCTGAGCAGCCTATCGGCAAAGTGATTTCACCTTGAAATTTGAATCATATTATTTAAAATCTGGGGTTCAAAAGTAAGGAGTGTTGCACCATGTTTCGATACTTGCTTGGAAATCAATCTTGAAAGGTTTTTTATCCAACAGTAATATGTTATCTCATCCGTATCATTTTCTGAAAGATCATTGTCTTTTGGTTTCGGATAATATTTATTTTGTATTAAAAGTAAATTGACATGTCTATCCAATTTTTGGATTATGAGGTGAAATGGAATTACATCATATTCGGTCTTATTGATTTCCAAACTGTATACATTAACTGAAATGTTATTGAGTTTTTCAAATTTACTTATTTCACGGAACTGCTAGGCATTTCAATAACTTCAAGATTCAACACTGTCGAGTAGTGGGGGTATTTTGAAATTCGATTTGTGTTCTTTTCCACCGGGTATGAGCCGAAACAACACTCCATGCAAAACAGGCTTTGTCTTGATTTTGAAGATTGATACAAGCTTGTTTGCGCGCAATCTCATCAGGAAGTTTGATGAATGATGATCCATTACCAACCTTATATTTATTAATGTTCACTTCCAAATTCACTATCCCTCTCAGAGCCCTCCCGAAATCACGTTCTTGAAATTCAGACCACTTATTCAGAATTACATCTGTAACATGTTCATGAAACCAAGTCTTCGAATTAGTTGATTGACTTTATTCTTTGAATGAAAATACTTGAATTCAGTTTTGGTTTGCTGATTTTTATTTTTAATGAATTCCCCACAGAAAACTGTAATAACTTTCAAAGTGTTCAGGGTTTTCAAAATGCATCATGTGTTCCAAGTTAATGATTACCCCTGTTCGAATTCTGCTTTGAAAAGATGAGTGCACATCCTCCCATCTGACTTGATCACTTCTTTTTTCACCAAGTCTTCCCCCACCAACATGTTCACTAGTTTTTGTTATTAATATTTTTGAATCTTTTCAAATGAGATAGATTTGTTCCCAATTCAACAAAAATTCATCAACCTAATATGTTTATTGAGTAATTTTATCCAATGTTCCCGTTCCGAATTTGTTTTCAAAACGAGTGAGGCCTTTTGGAATGTTTCTATTAATTCATCACTGAGGGCACCTATATCAGACATTAGCGATGAAAGCACACTTGAATAAATCATCATTACTAACCTTTGAACTTGGGGAATCTGCTGGATTTCGATTTGATGGACGAGTCCTAACACCTTTGAACACCAGCATGTACTTATCCGGGGTGAACTTCAATAGATTCTGGGTAATCGCTTCTGTTGCCCTTCTAGGTAGAAAGACCATATGATCTTGCAATTCCACCAGAGAAATTTCACCGAACTTCTACTTCACTATTATTATGTTTAGAATGGGTTTTGGTTGGTTTTGAGGTAGATCGGACAGCTTTATTATTTACAAGTGCTGCTACGTTGATTCCTTGTAGATCAAATGTTTCTGCGGAGTTACACTATTTCACTGAACGAGCCATGATAAAGAGAAAATCTACCAACCTAAAGGAGAGAGATGTCACACGACATACGTCTTCAAGATTGGAATGACGTCTTTGAATGACTGATAAATGCACACGCCTTCAAGATGAGGTGATGTCTTGCAGTTGCAAAATGTGTCTTCAAGATTGGAATGTACAAACTATTTTTCAACTCTCGAGCACACGTTCAATGTCTGACTGAACTGGAGATACTGAGCTTGATATTTATATCGTTTTCAATCATGCGCCATTCGGGTGGGGTCTATGTGATAATGAGAACAATCATTGTTTTCCTATCATCAGAGAGCGGAAACGACTTTCTGTGAATTCATAATCATCGCCGAATGCCGTTTCCTGTTGACTGGCTCGAATTAGAATTATCACCGGATGCCGTTTCCTATTTGAGTTTATCACCAGTAGCACACTTCCTTTTCTTATCACATGTAACACTCTGAACAAATTATCAAGTTTCCTGCACAGTTGGGTAAATCGAAGTGGCGATCAGTATCGGGCAGTTGAATTGAGAGATCGATTCAGGGACCTGTTTCAGCCTGCCTCTCGTCATTTGTCATTGGAGCGAAAAAATATGGCCGACGCTTATAGAAATTTACAGAGTGACTCAAATTACCATAAAATATATGAATTTATATACATTTTGTATACAGGGTGTACCAAAGAAGTCAATGTCTCCGATTCAGCTGATTTTCAACGAGTTAATGTGGATCAATGTACAGTTGTGTGCATAAAAAAGTCGTACAAGGTTTGTGTGGTGTAAACCTGCCTATGAAGTTCCAGACTTCATAAAAAAGTAGTATACGTACACATTTGACAAAAATAGTTTCAATTTTGACACTACTTGTCAAAAGTCGATAAGAAGTTCAATTAGGATTGACAAGCCTTGAATCACAATAGCCTATGACTACTGTACGACTTTTTTATGCACACAACTGTATTCGAGCCATTTTGACACTTGAAAATCGATTTAAAAAATGAACATTTCAGTTTTAGTCCTAGCATAGCAAGTGAGGTGTCAAATGGAAGGAGAACACCCATAGATTGTAAATTCATCAAGCTCCGCCCTCCAACTTTATCGTAGAACAATAAATCGCGATTTGAATGCTTTAAATTACATGAATGGCTTGGAAAAATACCTAATTATGCATCTTGGCAACGAGACGAATCCATTGACACCGAAATTTCCTTATCAAAATCAGTGGTCACTTCCGGTTTATGAGATTTTGATGGATTTGGACTCTGCTCGATGTGGCCAATCCGAACTAAGCATTACTTTTTCTCTATCTCAATTTTTACAGACCGGAAGTGCTTATTTTTCGATGATTCGTATAGATTCGAAACGTCGACATTTATGGTTAACTCAATGACAAGTGACACATGCAAAGCAGTCATGTTGAATCTATGTAAATTCACGTCCACGTTGCTTTCACGTCCACCCTCCCACTCCTGACCACCACCCCTCGAGTCACCGACCGTCCAACATGGCCGCGTCCTGACCAATAGAATGCTCCCACGTCCACCTCCACGCGCAAATCCAACATGGCCGTCTGCATCCAGCATGCCAGACGGCCCAACTACCCAACCTCCACGTCCACATCCAACATGGCCGTCTGCATCCACCAATAGCATGCCAGACCTACCCAACGCACGTAACTCCACCTCCGCCATCCAACATGGCCGTCTGCACCCACCAATAGCATGCCAGACCTATCCAACCAGCACGTAACTACACCGCACATCCATGGCCGCCCAAACTCCACGCAAGACCCACCCAAACTCCACGCCAGACCCGCCCAAACTCCACCCCACACCCATGACCACACGTCACCCCACCCACAAACATGGCCGACCACTCGGACACTAGCTCCACCAGCCACACCAGAGGCTAAATCACGAAGCACTGAGTTAGTATCGGCTTAGCCCTTCTACTAGCAAGCAATTGATATGTATCATCAGAAGGACAAATCAAACACTCAAATGTCACCATTACAAGCACTTTCGATGTTTGTCGAAGCTCGTCTTTCCAGAGGCCAATACGAAATCATAAGAAGGGCTAGCAAGAAACTTTATCCCGGATACAGTATTAAATAAAATCGGACTCTTATCCAGATAAGGAATCGATTAATGTGACTGAAACTTGCGCAGAAGTTAATATTCAAGCTTTACTGGACCACACGGTCACACGACTGTTGATGCACTTGAATGAAGGTTTAGAAACTTTGAGTGAGGAACTTTGTAGTTTGAACAACAAGAAATTTTGGCAAAACCCAACGCCGTCGTCGCCACGTTATTGTCGGCCAATAAGAATTAGATTTGTCAAGGAATCAACTATTGAAAAAATTAATTTCATAAGAAATGGAATAAATTATTTGCGTGCCTCTGAGATTACGTTAAACAACAAAACTTTTTTTGTCAAACACACGATGATGCTCACAATGGTCGACGGTGAAGTGCGTAACGCAGCTTCGCATTCCAACTCCATCCTAGAATATTACCAACATAGGGGCAACATGATCCGATGTTTCGGTTCTGCGGGATGGTTACACTGACCGACAGAAATCCTATTTGCTGGTTTGCTAAGCGTGGACTGTATTGTCGGTGGGTGTGTTGAATGAAATACTGCTGCACACAATAAACTGTTTATTCTGTATAAAACACAATGCTCTGATGAGCACGAAAAACAGAATATACTCTCGTAGAGTACTGAAGGATGCTATTACTCGCATTGTAAAGTTAATTTATATGATCTTATAGAAGATACTCAACCAGATATTGCATGCATTACCGAAACCATGATAAAACCCAATTCATAGACGATAATCAAGGGATGCAATCTATATTCACATGATAGGGTCGATGGACGGAAAGGATTGCAATTGCATCAAATTAAGAATAAATTCTCAAATTCCATATAGAGTGAATTCAGTGGGAATTAAAGTGAAATATATATATATATATATATATATATATATATATATATATATATATATATATATATATATATATATATATATATATATGAAAGAGAGTAATAGTGAGGGGACTGTTAAAAACAAAGTAGAAGGAATTTAATGGACATAGCCCTCAGAGAGGAGTGTTAACCGTAGACACGTGTTTCGGGCTCTCGGCCCTCATCAGTACGGTGGAGAAGTGCAAAGATGAACAACACTTGGTAGAAAACGATATATATATATATATATATATATCGAGAATGAGAGAAATCTGTTACGAATCCAAAAAGACACACTATCCGTCTACAGCCTGTTTCATGGTTTCCCAATCATCAGGACGGCTTGTGGTCTCTTTCAAATTCGCATCAGATTTCTCGTTGGTTCATAGCCTTAGGCCAATACAAACATGTGAATTGCATCAGATTATTGATAGTGACATCTATAATCTGTGCGGTGAAGCTTAAACCTAATATCGTGGAATTTTAAAATCACGAGATTTCGTGCACTTTAACAGGTCACTAACAAATTGTTAGAAAGGCCTACCCACGATATCAATAGTCGTACTTCTCATGCGTTTAACGCAAACATCGATATCGAGAATGAGAGAAATTGTAGAATCCAAAAGCACCTATCCTCTACAGCCTGTTTCATGGTTTCCAATCATCAGGACGGCGTGGTCTCTTTCAAATTGCATCAGATTTCTCGTTAGTTCATACCTTAGGCTAATACAACATGTGAATTGCATAGTTATTGATAGTGACATCTATAATCTGTGTGGTGAAACTTAAACCTAATATCGTGGATTTTCACCGCCAGATTATAGATGTCACTATCAATAATCTGATGCAATTCACTGTTATTCTGGTATGAACTCAACAGAAATCTGATGCGAATTGAAAGACCAAACCGTCCTGATGATTGGGAAACCATGAAACAGGCTGTAGACGGATAGTGTGTCTTTTTGGATTCGTAACAGATTTCTCTCATTCGTAACAGATTTCTCTCATTCTCGATATCGCTTCTCGGCCTTCTGGCTAAGATCAAAGTGTAGAGTTTAAATTCTACTCTAAAGAAAACCATATTTCGACAATATTTTGTATCCAATGACTATGTAATTTCTATTTACAAATATTTTCTAATAAAGTATCAATCTGTTCTTATCAGCTTAATATCTGATACGCTCCGCATGCGGAGCCAGTATATTAAACTGATTTTTGGAAATTGATGGAGGGTTAAGGGGCTTGCTCCACCTCCGTCGCGGGTTGGCCCGGTATTGCAGTACCGCCGGGATCGGCCCAATGCAGCGAAATAACATTAGAGGATTCGCAAATAGAAGGCCGAACTTCAGAGGAAGGAGTTCCAGAGGTTGAGGCAACTACAATGATAATAGAGTAGTAGCCCATAGGAAGCGATTTTTGTGGATCTGATTTCAGCCCAACTATCAACAATGAGTGAAAATTACCGAGAGAATTACCGTGGCCAAGATGAGTACCGCCAATCTCACAGTCGTGATTTTGACGAGCGATTACAGATGCAGCGAAATAACATTAGAGGATTCGCAAATAGAAGGCCGAACTTCAGAGGAAGGAGTTAAAAGATCTATCTGACGAGCTGCGTAAGAAACTATTTCCAGGTATTAAAACATCAGATGATGCAATGAGTAGGTTGGAGGCTTTACAGACATTCAAGGCTATTGAGCTTTGTATTACAACAAGACAAATAGGCTTTGGAACCGTGCAAATATTCATGGCGTTAAGACAATTTAATAACGTCCCAGTGGAAGGCAACATTTACCAGATGTATCGAGTTAACCTTGCTTTACTCCACGTTAAGATGATGATTACCCAAAGAGGTGTTGTAGCCCTACAAACAGGTCAAATCTACTACGCAGAAGTTGTTCCAGATGAACAGACAATAGCAGTAGTTAAGCCATTAGTTTTAGTGCCGGACCAAATTTCAGCCGTTATAAATGCTGTAGGCCAAGTCAAAACCAACGATGCATTATACGTACCCAAGTATGGACGTGCAAATAGAACCAGGAACGGTGAATTCATTCCGCAAAGCGAGCAAGTTACATTCGCCAACCTTAGAGAGGTGGTTGAAAGCTTAGCAAACGTAAATACCCCAGCACAATATAGGCGTCGGTTTTGGAGAAATTGTCCAATTCCAGGATGTCGGTGGAGGAATGTTCCAGCTGACCCAATTTTAGTTAAATTACAGATGCAGCGAAATAACATTAGAGGATTCGCAAATAGAAGGCCGAACTTCAGAGGAAGGAGTTCCAGAGGTCGAGGCAACTACAATGATAATAGAGTAGTAGCCCATAGGAAGCAAATGTCAGCAGTTACAGAGAAAGATCTATCTGACGAGCTGCGTAAGAAACTATTTCCAGGTATTAAAACATCAGATGATGCAATGAGTAGGTTGGAGGCTTTACAGACATTCAAGGCTATTGAGCTTTGTATTACAACAAGACAAATAGGCTTTGGAACCGTGCAAATATTCATGGCGTTAAGACAATTTAATAACGTCCCAGTGGAAGGCAACATTTACCAGATGTATCGAGTTAACCTTGCTTTACTCCACGTTAAGATGATGATTACCCAAAGAGGTGTTGTAGCCCTACAAACAGGTCAAATCTACTACGCAGAAGTTGTTCCAGATGAACAGACAATAGCAGTAGTTAAGCCATTAGTTTTAGTGCCGGACCAAATTTCAGCCGTTATAAATGCTGTAGGCCAAGTCAAAACCAACGATGCACTATACGTACCCAAGTATGGACGTGCAAATAGAACCAGGAACGGTGAATTCATTCCGCAAAGCGAGCAAGTTACATTCGCCAACCTTAGAGAGGTGGTTGAAAGCTTAGCAAACGTAAATACCCCAGCACAATATAGGCGTCGGTTTTGGAGAAATTGTCCAATTCCAGGATGTCGGTGGAGGAATGTTCCAGCTGACCCAATTTTAGTTAATGTGGGGGGATTGGCGCGGTGGGTTAGCGTCCGACTCATGATTGAAAGGTCGTGAGTTCGATCCTCGGCCAGGGCAGAAATTTTTCTATTTAATTTGAGAGAATTAAATGTTAAATTTCGTAGCCGGGCCGAGGATGTTCCTCGACGATTCGCTGTTGCGTTCAAATTAACAGTGCTGCTCCTAGGTGGCGTATGGAGTTAGTAACAAGGCCTACCCAGAACACTATGAAATAATACATAAAATACTCAACTTCGATGTTTTGGGTCCATGAGTTGTGTTCAGAACTAGGGCTTGGCCCTTTTATTCTTCCATCTGAGTTGAAACGTCGTAGAAGAAGTTGGATGGGGTATTGTGCATAACAAGTTATGCACAATAGCCCGCTAGTGTTGAAACTAGCTGACTTTTGAAGTTCCAGTACAGGTCATTTGAGCTTTTAAAGTGCACGAAATCTCGTGATTTCAAAATTCCACGATATTAGGTTTAAGCTTCACCGCACAGATTATAGATGTCACTATCAATAATCTGATGCAATTCACATGTTTGTATTGGCCTAAGGCTATGAACCAACGAGAAATCTGATGCGAATTTGAAAGAGACCACAAGCCGTCCTGATGATTGGGAAACCATGAAACAGGCTGTAGACGGATAGTGTGTCTTTTTGGATTCGTAACAGATTTATCTCATTCTCGATATCGATGTTTGCGTTAAACGCATGAGAAGTACGACTATTGATATCGTGGGTAGGCCTTTCTAACAATTTGTTAGTGACCTGTTAAAGTTCACGAAATCTCGTGATTTTAAAATTCCACGATATTAGGTTTAAGCTTCACCGCACAGATTATATATGTCACTATCAATAATCTGATGCAATTCACATATATATATATATATATATATATGTATATATATATATATATATATATATATATATATATGTATATATATATATATATATATATATACCGTTTGTCCCTCTAAAACTTGTCACCCCCCTAATCTTCGAACTCGTGAAAAAAATTGAAAATCGCTCAGACCCATCGATTTTTATTTCAAGGGGGAACACTTTTACCAAATACATCATCATTGTGTTGTCAACCCCCTCAGCCCCAGCACCCCCTACTTCAGAATTTTCAATGGGACTACTATACTTGTGATGAATCATTTTGAAGGGAATTCAATCCCAAATACATCGGTGTACTGAAATTGAGGATCGATCAAGTGTTGTTGAAGTTTCAATGGAAACTAAGTTTTATCAAGATATTTTTATTTTAACCAAAATAATTATTTATCAATAAATAAATATATTAATTCACCTAAAATGTTATCATCTTGAGGAAGGTTCACTGTGGGTACGCCACTGTATTGAAAAATAATATTCTGTCAGAAATAATAGTTTAGAAGGTGAGACAGACGTTTTTATGAAAAAAAAAATTGTCGCTATGTGTTTTTGTATACGCATATCTTTGTTTACGCCTCGGTATATTGATGTATTCAAGACACTTCATTCAACAATATGAATACTTTCGAAAATGGTTTATACTATACAAGAGATAATATCCATATTTTTTTTATTTTGAAAATGGTCGATGTGCTAGAGCTACGGCTCGAATTTTCAATGAAATTCATCCAGAAAAAACCGCATCATATCAGTACGTGCTTCAATTGATGAATGAGTTCATGGAGTCGGGATCAGTCTGAATAAAAAACATGAACGAGAGAAGCCTATGAAAAATGAAGGGGTCGATGTTGCAGTTGTAGAACATGCAGTGATGGACAACATTCAATCGTTAAGACAACTTGAGACTAAGCAGCGTACATCGAATTCTGAAAGAAGCAAAATTCCATCCTTATAAAATGCAGAATGTACAAGAATTAAATGAAGATGATCCTGACAGACGTACAGAGTTTTGTGAAATCATGAGTCAATTATTGATTGGTGATAATAATTACCTCTACAATGTGTGCTTTTCTGACGAATCTTCTTTTTATTTAAATGGACATGTGAACAGGCACAACTGCAGATACTGGAGTGACGTAAATCCCCAATGGTACAGGGAAACTCATTCACAAACTCCCCAGAAATTGAATTCTGGGAGACCATATTGTAGGTCCATATTTTATTGATGGTAACCTCAACGGACAAACGTATCTTGAACTCCTTGATACAACTGTGCACCCCAGAATCACTCAACTACTTGAAGACGATGATAGGCTACTTGGAGGTCAGCTCACCTTTCCAACAAGATGGCGCTCCTTCACATTTTGTTGTACCTGTACGTCAATTTTTAGATGACAATTTCACAGGGAGATGGATTGGAAGGCGAAGACCAATAGAATGGCCGGCTAGATCTCCTGATTTATCACCATTAGGCTTCTTTTTATGGGGTCATTTGAAATCCAAAGTTTATATTACACAGCCAACTTCTCTTGATGATCTACGCAGGAGAATTATTGTGGAGTGTCGTGCAGTGACTCCAGAAATGTTGAGCAATGTGCGAAGACATTTCGAAAATCGCGTATACTTCTGTATGGAACTGAATGGTTCACATTTTGAACCTTTCTTACGATGATAACATTTTAGGTGATGAAAAATAAAAATATCTTGATAAAACTCAGTTTTCATTAAAACTTCAACAACACTCGATCGATCCTCAATTTCAGTACACCGATGTATTTGGGATTGAATCCCCTTCAAAATGATGTATCACAAGTATAGTGGTCCCATTGAAAATTCTGAAGTAGGGGGTGCTGGGGCTGAGGGGGTTGACAACAAAATGATGATGTTTTTGGTGAAAGTGTTCCCCCTTGAAATAAAAATCGACGGGTCTGAGCGATTTCCAATTTTTTTCACGAGTTCAGAGATTTGGGGGGTGACAAGTTTTAGCTGAGACACACTGTATATATATATATATATATGATATATATATATATATATATGTATATAAATATATATATATATATATATATATATATATATATATATATATATATTGTTATGATGGGTTGTTTATATGATTTATAATTTGTATGATTTTAACATTTTATTTCATAGATTATAATTTCTGAATCCCTATCATAACAAATAAAAAACTCCGGCTATGTTACCTTTGTCTTTTTTTTTAACCTCTTTTACCTTATCCCAGCTCAATCAGGTACGCCTATGAACAAGTATGACTCCTTCAGTAGCAGGTTCCTGTAATCGGTGTTGCCGGCTATGGCACTATTGATTCGATCATAAAAGATGTTCAGTGGAGAAAAGTAAAGTTATAAATTGAAAAATAAACACAGATTTGCAGAGAATAATCAAGTATTTGACTTTATTCAGATGAAAACTTAAATATACCCTAATCTGCGATAACTACCTTATACTAGCAAAACAATGTCAAAAAAATATAGTGCAGTTTGATGTTTGTGATAATGAAAATTTGATGAAGAAAGTTTGAACGTATTATCAGTCTTTTGGGTATGGAATTTTATGGTTGTTCAGCCCAAAACAAAATAACCAGTGGTTTAGAACACTTAAAGTTCTTGGTTTTAGGTGAAAAATTGCACTTAGGTGAGTTCACTGACAGCTCACCTGCACTCCTTCCAAGGATTTATTTTCTGGACCAGGTAGGTGGAATTTTTATTAAGTATGTGCTTCCTCCGATCAGCCTTTCAAGAAATATTCCTCGTTCGGCAATTTTATATCAGGTTTTCTTATATTTGGGTGAAAGCTTCTTTTCAAATTTAGTACGTGGCTTCACTTTCTCGAACTTTTTTCAATCCTCCTGAACTTGTTATCCCGTTCCATAGCAACACTCACCAATTTTTTTTTTCACTGATTTCCGAGTTTGTATCACTTCCTACCGAATTATTTGCTGTTCTAATTGATGTTAATGATTTTATGAATGATATCTAATTTTAACTCTTACATACTATTTACAGATTCATATAAAATATATATTTTTCAATTTCTGCCCTTACATTTTATTCTATATCAATACTTTTCCCGCAAAAACTCTTTCGAATCCCATTGGTGGGTTTTCTGTTCATGTGAATTGTCATACAGGATGTTCGAAACTTATCTATACGTTGATCTTGCTTTGATTCAATATTTGCTGTGAATTTCAATTTTGATATAGTTTAATCGTGGATTTTTGTTATATGTATTGTTGGATATATAATCTTGATATCAGAACTACTTCAGGAATGTTTTCTTCACAGACATGTATCGACTAGAGCATAGTATAAGGTTTTATAGTAGCTGGAAAAGGTAAAGAAACTTGTAAAATAACATAGCATTAACGATACTAATAAAAATAACTAATAATAATAATGATAATTATAAGTTTAATTATTCAATAACATTTCATAACATAACAAATTCCCTAAATTCATATTCAATATTTTAATACTCGCTAGTAAAATTTGAATATTAATTCATTATTCACAAACTACTAACATTACGTTCTTTTGTTCCAGAAAAAACCTGATTTCGGACTTCTTTTCAAATCAAGAGAAAAATTTTCACGATATCATATATGACATTTTATATTTACAATTATTTGTATTTCCATTTTATATTGATAGATGTTTTCAATGCTGAAAACTCCTCTCAACATTTTAGTGTGAGGATCTACTAACCTATAACTATTTTTAGCATCTTCATTGTCTACCTCGTAAGGTCCCTCAAATGGCAATTGTAACTTTGCACATATGCCTCGTCTACTGTTAGGAACTCTTAGAGCTTTTACTACAATTGAATCTCCCTTCTTGAATGTGGTTCTTTTTGTACCCCTTTTATTTACTTTTTTAATGTATTTTGTAGCATTTCTTTGAATTCTCACATCAACCTTTTCCATTACCTCTTCCAAAATTATTTCATTCATTGTCCATTCTCTCTCAGGCACTCTTCCGGTCATAATGAACCTTGGACATTCTTCAGTAACCGTGCTTGGACTATCATTAAAACATTTTTCTATCATTTCCAACTTTTCATCCCATATTTTGTGATTCCCTAGAGATGTTAACCTTAAATATTTTATCACCTCTTGTATGTATCTCTCTGTAGGGTTTGATGAAGGATGTCTAATACTTGTAAATTTTAATTGTATACCACTCTCCTCAGTAAATTTTCTCATTTTATAATTTGTAAAATATGTAGCATTATCCAGAATTGTTTGTTCAGGTTTCCCTATATCGACTATGAATTTTGTTTGAATTTTGATTTTAATTGTTTTTGGTATAATTTTATAACAAAATTATTGAAATATGGTTTTAACTTGGTTCATTTTTATTTATTTTATTTTTATGTTTACCCAATTGGCATAATTGACATTTTGTTATTATATTTTGAGTTAATTCCAATTCTTGTTAACCTATATAATTGTCCCTGAATATCATCCAAGTTTTCCTTATCCTTATATGTAATATTTTTCATGAATATATTTAATGACCTCTTTGACAATTGTTTTGTTATTACATATATTCTTCACCATAACAATTTAATTATTATACATTTATTTTTACTGTCCCTCTTTTTTCCTTATCTGATAATTTGTTTTGATCTTTATTATTTTGCTTTCCGAAAATAAACCTATATTATTTTTGAATACATTTTGCCCCTATTTTGATTTGTCTAGGCATATGAGATTTTTCCATCTCCATTCTTGTTAATGTATCAGTCACTATATTTTGTTTCCCTGGTATATGTCTAATTTCAAACTTATACTTTGAAGAACAATGCCCATCTATGTACTCTGTTACTTGCATATTTACAATTTACTATGGACATTAGTGCTTCATGGTCTGTTTCAATATAAAATTTTCTCCTAATAAATAAAATCTTAATTAAGTAATGCAAAAAATTATACTAGCCAATCTAGTTCAGTTACACTGTAATTACGTTCATGTTTTTTAGTTATTCGTGATACAAATGATAGAGGAACTTCCTTTCCTTGGATTTGAACTAACACCCCTGCAAATCTTTGCATAGATGCATCTGTTCTTAATATAAAAGGTACATTGTATCAGGATAATTTTTTTAAATTTTGTATGAATATGTCATTCATTCTACAAATGCCCTTTCTTGTTCATTACCCCATTTCCATTTAACATTTTTTTCAAAGTTCTAATAAAGGTAACTCTTTATTACTAAGGTCAGGAATTAGTTTTTTGAAATCATTCAATATTCCCAAAAATCCTCTTAGTGTTTTCAAATTGTATGGCTAATATATTCCTTGATAGTTCTTATTCTTTCAGGATCCCTCTACCCTTTTCATTTATTCTATATCCTAAATAACTATTTCCTTTTGGAAAAACTCACATTTGTCTATGTTTATTTTTAGACCTGCTTCATCTAGTATGTAAAATATTTTCTCTAAATGTTCTCTATGTACTTTTCCATTTTCTGAGTATATTAAAATATCATCAATATTGTCAAGTATTTTATGTAATACTCTTTCCAATGCTGGACAGGTAGATTGTAAACCATATGGAACAATACAAAACCTATAAAATACCCCTTCTATACAAAATCCTGTATAGTTTCTAGAATTCTGATGCAATGGTATTAACCAAAAACTTTGTTTCAAATCAATCTTGGAAAAAATTTTAGCATTTGTAATTTTTCCAAAAATAGTTTCTATATTTAACGGAGATTCATATTGTGGTATTATATTTTGTTTAGTTCTCTAGCATCTAAACATAATCTAAGTTCACCATTTTTCTTCACAACTACAACTACTGGACTTATATAATTACTAGTACTTCTTTCAATTATACCTTGGTTTAACATTTTTCCCAACTCTTCTTTTACTTGTTCTCTATATTTGTATGGAATTGGATAATTTTTAGATCTGAATTCTTCTGTTTCTTTTACTTCTATTTTGTGTACATACTCTTTCGCTTTCTAGATTCATACATTATTAACTTCTTATATTTATTTAATAATTCATTAATTATACCCTTCATTTTCATCATTACATTTATATTTCTTATTATATACTTCATTATTATTATTATCATCATTATCACTCTCATTTCTCACATTCATTCCTCTCATACACAGAATATTTTTATCTATATTTCTATCAAGTTTTTCTTCGAAAAATTTAAACCATTACCATCCATTTCTATACCTTTTTTATCATAGTCGATTTTAGCTTCAACTTTTTCTAATTGATCAGTACCAATGATTATATCAAATTCCATTTCTTCAACTACCAGCAATTGTAAATCGATGTTTTTATTATCTATCTCCAAATTTAAATTTATATAGTGATTTGTTTCTACTAATTTTTTACCATTAATACCTATTAAATTCGTTTTAGGCATTTTCACCATTATATTTTTAGTTTTCAGAAAATTTTCTAAACTACCTTCTTTAATCAAAGATGCCTCTGAACCGTATCTTTTTTTTTTCTATTCCCTATACTACCTGTTAATATTATTAGCCCTATAAATTGTTCATTTCCTATATTTTCATTCATCATTATAAACTCTATGGGGTGTTCATAATTTGCATTGTCCAGCTTAACATATGGTCTATTTATTAAAAAGGTTGTTCTGTTGCACTAGTAGTGGGTGTATTTATTTGATTATTTTGCCCAGATCTATTCATATTTCCCTTTCTTATAGACAAATTCTCAGCACTTTGGCTCCTTCTGTGAAGATAGACACGTTTTGTTTGGCCACTATCTTCCTCATTGTTTATGAATGGATTATGTTGAGGTTGTCTGTTATAAAACGTTCTTTGCCCTTGTTACTGTTGTTGATTGTTGTTATTATTTTGTACATTGTTTCTATTGTTATTATTGAAATTGTTATTATTGTAATAAGGTTGTATTATTTATTATTGTTTTTTATTCTATTTTTTTTAATTTATAATTATTTTCTGTTTTATTTTTGATATATAATTTTTTCATTCTTGTATTTCTATTATTATTTGGATTATTCATAAACCTATTTTGCTGATTTTATTTTGTTTCTATAATTACTTTGTATATTCCTCTGTTGATTCTGGTTTTCCCAACTTCTGTATGACAAAGTTCTCTCCAATCTGAGTAAATATTGACTCAATCTATCCATAGTTTTTATTTCATGCATATTTATGATTTCAAATATTTCCTGCTTAAAATTTCTACTAATATTTCCTACTATCTCTTCCTCCCTCATAAGAGGATTGAGGTACTGGGACATTGCAAAAAGTTGTATAGCATAATTATTATAATCGACACTTCTTTTTTCATCGAATTTACCAAATTGTAACTTATCCCTAATAATAAGTTGTGCATTTTCCCCCCAGTATTGTTTTATAAATTAATTTTCAAAGTCTTGGAAATTATTTATGTTTTTCTCTTGGCTGTTGAACCAAACACAAGGTTGATTGAACAAATATTGTCTGGTGATTTGTTTTAATTCTTCTACAGAATTAATATGTCTGGTTTTATTTTTATGATTTTTATGAACGTTATGGGGTGTAATTTTTTTATATTACCATCAAATTTATTGTTTATTTGTACCCCTTGACGGGTGTTAATAATCCTATTTTCTATATTCGTGTCTAATCTTCTTTGTTCAATAGATTTTATCTTTTCTTCTGAAATTTTAAATTTTTCCTGATTTTGATTTTCATTTTGACTCAAGTTACTTTTTTCTTTCATATTGAAAATTTCATTCTCTACTGTTATGAATTTTATATTCGTATCTTTTTGATATGTATCCAATTTTTTATTAGTCATATTTATGTCTTTCTTAACTTTTTCATTATTATTCTAATATCTACTGAGATATCTTCCATTGGTTTGTTATTTTGTTCAACTTGATTGTTAATAGTGGATATTTCTTGGGTGATAGCTTCATAAAATTCTTCATTATTTTGTCCTATTTTTGTCTCTAATTGTTTGTGCATTTCTAAAAATTCTTCTTTATTTTGTTCAGATTTAGTTTGTATTTTGTTTTCCATTCTCTCCATATTTTCTTTCATATCCTTTATATTTTCTTTCACATTTTCTCTTAATCTTTCTTCCATACTCGCTGTGTTTTCTTTCGACTCTTTAATTTCATTCTCCATATTTCCCATTTTTTCTTCCATCCTTTCCTCCATTCTTTCCATACTTTCTCTCATTCCATCATTCATTCTTTCTATTTGCTCTTTCATTTCATTTTTCATACTTGCTGAATTTTCATTCATTCTACCTTCCATACCTGCCATATTTTCATTCAATTTTCTAAGTTTTCATTATTCATTCTCTTCATTTTTTTCCCATTCTTGCCATATTTTCATTCATTTTTTCTAAGTTTTCTTTTCTTTCATCTTTCATTTTTTCTGAATTTTCTTTCCTTTCCTGTTTCATTTCATTTTTCATACTTTCTGAATTTTCATTCATTCTTTCCATTTTTTCCATCATTTTATTAAAATAACTCTCCATTTGTGTACTCTCACTTTTTATTTCACTCCTTCTCACATTACTACTCTCTCCTTGTTCCTGATCACCTCTCTCTCTACCTTCTGCACCTTCTTCCAAACCAACTTTTTTACCATCTCTCAAATCCATTTTCTCCACACTTATAGAAATATGTCAATGCAAAATTCCCAAAATGTCAACTTTTTATTTTCCCTGTATAATATTATTTGACTTTGGAAATATTTTTGTTTTCAATTTTAATTTGCTTCTAATTCTTATTTTGACAATTCAGCCTCGTTGTTGTTATAGCTGTTATTTCCCTTATTTTCCCACTTTGCTGTTATCGCTAATTATTATTATTATTTTTCTGTTTCACCCACAAATATTTTCGCCCTTTCGTGCCTCATTCGCCCCGCTTTACTGTTATTTCCCCGCATTGCGGCGCCAATTGTTATGATAGGTTGTTTATATGATTTATAATTTGTATGATTTTAAGAATTTATTCCATAGATTATAATTTATGAATCCCTATCATAACAAATAAAAAACTCCGGCTATGTTATGTTACTTTTGTCTCTTTTTTAACCTCTTCCACCTTATCCCAGCTCAGTCAGGTACGCCTATGAACATGTATGACTCCTTCAGTAGCAGGTTCCTGTAATCGGTGTTCCCGGCTATGGCACTATCGATTCGATCATAAAAGATGTTCAGTGGAGAAAAGTAAAGTTATAAATTGAAAAATAAACACAGATTTGCAGAGAATAATCAAGTAGTTGACTTTATTCAGATGAAAACTTAAATATACCCTAATCTGCGATAACTACCTTATACTAGCAAAACAATGTCAAAAAAATATAGTGCAGTTTGATGTTTGTGATAATGAAAATTTGATGAAGAAAGTTTGAACGTATTATCAGTCTTTTGGGTATGGAATTTTATGGTTGTTCAGCCCAAAACAAAATAACCAGTGGTTTAGAACACTTAAAGTTCTTGGTTTTATGTGAAAAATTGCACTTAGGTAAGTTCAGTTATTGAATACCTTGTAGCTGCGTTTCTGTTGACGTGTTCCAGGGATCTCACTGACTGCTCACCTGCACTCCTTCCAAGGATTTATTTTCTGGACCAGGTAGGTGGAATTTTTATTTACTATGTGCTTCCTCCGATCAGCCTTTCAAGAAATCTTCCTCGTTCGGCAATTTTATATCAGGTTTTCTTATATTGTGGGTGAACTTCTTTTCAAATTTAGACTGGCTTACTTGAATTTTTCTCACCAATTTTTATTTTTTCACTGATTTCCGAGTTTGTATCACTTCCTACCGAATTATTTGCTGTTCTAATTGATGTTCATGATTTTATGAATGATATCTAATTCTAACTCTTACATACTATTCACAGATTCATATAAAATATATTTTTTTCAATTTCTGCCCTTACATTTTATTCTATATCAATACTTTTCCCACACAAACTCTTTCGAATCCCATTGGTGGGTTTTCTGTTCCTGTGAATTGTCATACAGGATGTTCGAAACTTATCTATACGTTGATCTTGCTTTAATTCAATATTTGCTGTGAATTTCAATTTTGATATAGTTTAATCTTGGATTTTTGTTAGATGTATTGTTGGATATATAATTTTGATATGAGAACTACTTCAGGAATGTTCTCTTCACAGACATGTATCGACTAGAGCATAGTATAAGGTTTCATAGTAGCTGGAAAAGGTAAGAAACTTGTAAAATAACATAGCATCAATGATACTAATGAAAATAACTAATAATAATAATAATAATTATAAGTTTAATTATTTAATAACATTTCATAACATAACAATATATATACTTTCTGGAAAAATTACATAAATAATCCAAAATTTATTATATGCGGTAACTTCAACTGTCACCATAAAAATTGGGGAAATTCGATTAACAATAGAGAAGCGATTGAGCTAAATACATTGGTATATGAGGGGCCCTTTGTGGTGAATAAAAATCTGCAACCGACAATGATGTCCCTATAATCAAAGAGTGCAAAAATCTTCAACCGACAATGATGTCGCTATAATCAAAGTGTAATTGATATTATAATCTCATTCCCCACGCTATACAGGTATATCGAATATTGCAAAACGTTGGATGACACTTTTGAGTCGGACCACTGTCCAATTTTAGCTAAAATATCAATAAACAATTCCAACCTTGAGTATCATTCACTTCTCTGTATAAAATAAATTTGATGATAGTCGAGGAAAAACAAAAATTTTTACTTATATTCAAAAACTAAAATCAATGATTTACAGGCATTTTTTAAATCTGAACTTTGAGTAAATTATATAGAATAAGAACCCACTTTAACCATTCTCTTTTTTTTAAGAAATGACTATAGTTAAAAAGTATGCTGAGAATACATCATAACCTACCAGCCAGAAAACTGAATCTATCTCAAGTGCTCTATCGAAAATATATCAAACATTCTTTATTTGAAATGCTATATCACTCATACAAACCCAATAAAATTATGGAATTTTTTTGATGATGTGTGGATAACAATTGTAAGTTTTTAGAAATTCCTCAGAAGTAGTTTCTCAAAATCATAAACAGAAAATAATTCCCCAATTCAAGAAAGCAAAGAAGTATTGATTTATGTTTATAAAAATGAACTACAAAAGATCTATCAAAATTATATTTACAAGATAAAAATAAAAAATTAATGTGAATTGTAGTAAACAAATCCGGTCAATTCATTTGTTTTTATACTCACTCATGCAATGAAAACTACCGAATCAATGTAGGTATCTTCATGAATTATATTATATATATATTATTTATAACTATCTCCATTTAATTATTATAACATGTGATAACAAACTATGTTATCCATTTTTTATCCAAACTAGCAGAAATGGAAGCATGATTTCAAAGAATAATTATCCAATCAAAAGGGCAATCGGAACAATTATTGAACGTGTATTTCTTACAACAAAAAAATCAATACATTATTCATGAAAAAAACTACCTGTACGAAATTTCGGATTGAAATTGCTTTATTTCTCAATAATTACTATTGAAAAATGAAGATAATATGAAAGCACATTTGATTGTTTTTTTTCAAGAAATGAACGAGGAAGAATGAATTTAATAATTAAAAACTTTATATACAAATTTCGCAATACTATGAATATAAAACAGATATTGGACATTGGTAGTATGAATGAATTATCAACATCGATAATTTTCAAAATAGAAAACGGGCATGTTATTCCTGACAATGCACTATTTCATATTCAGTATTCTTGATCACATTGTACGTACTCAATTCTGTCTGCATTTAGTTATGGACATTTTGAATTTCAGTTAACAACATATATTTCATATTTATCAGAGGTAGAACCTTATTTTTTTTTATTTAAAAATTATCAATACTATTCGTATGAGTTAAATCTACTCAAATTGTTCTCATTGTGTATAATCTGACCTCATTCTTTGGAAGTTTGATAGATTGAAGAAGTGACCAACCAGGAAAAGAGTATATACTTGGTTTATTACCACCAGGAGAAAACTGTAGTTGACGTTAGGAAATAAGCGATACGCCCCCTACCGACCTTCTTAAGAATTAGAGAATCACGGACAAAGTTTGTTTACAAATATTTCCCGTGCTTTTGGATAAGCCATAACATTGCTGTTCCAGATCTCGAGTAGTGAGCACAACGACGAAGCATTCGACTCATATTCTGGCGCTGAATTCCTATAGAATCCTTTCCATATCCTCTTTAAGCAGTAAGTGATTGAGTTAATTAGTAAGATATAAGCTATCTATATTTCGATTGACAAGTTATATTTAGATTGAAGAAGATTTATTTTATATCAGACGCCATATTGTGTGGTACTCTGAAGAAAAGAAAACCTGAAATAGCGTATAAGTAGGTATGGGGGACGAACCCCCGGAGACCCCGGGGGAAAAGAACCTGTTCATACTGATATTCATAAATATCGGAATTTGATCTTAAATTCCCCATCTACAAAACAGGCGGTGAGTAACTTGCTCAACTTCGCAGGAGAACATGATTACAACCCCAATATGTTCACTGATCTGATTAAGGATATTGAAATTAAAGATGACATTATTCATGAATTTCAAGAAACAGTTAAAGAAGGTTTATTACCTTCACAATGAAAATGAATAATAAAATTTCGAAAAAAGTTAAGTAATCTCTGACTTGTTTTGAAAAAGCGAGTAGTTATATAGATAAAAACAATCCAAACAATGAAAATATTTCAGGGAAGTTAGATAAGGGTGATATAAAAAGAATAAAATTGCAAAAGAAGAAAGCGACCCAATATTTATAAAAATGGATGTTGCGGAAACGGAAGAAAAAGGAAGGCCTCTCAGGCGATCAACTCAAATATGAAAAAAATGATCTAGGTCCATATAATATTTACATTGAGTCTATTGACAGAAACATCGGGTCCTTATTAAACTAATGATAGGCAAACTTTTTTACAAAAACAATAAATATAATCCAGAGTTATAGAAAAAAATGGCAGAATAGAATCTTGCTTAAATTTAAAAAATATGAAGAAGCGAATAAACTATTAGAAATGATAATTCCTATGTGAGAACAAATTCAAAGCAACTATTCCATTTAATTTAATCTCTTCGAAAAAGATAATAGAAAATGTTGATAGGAATCTCTCGGAAGAAGAAATGAAAGAAAATATTAAATCATTAGGTAATAACAAGGTTTCACATTTGAGAAGACTGAAAAAGAAAATAATTGAAAAGAAAATAGCTGGCTCGGAAATTGAGACAAGTATGCATTATATAGAAATTCCAGTAATTTTAGTAACTTTTAGAGGGAAATTTCCCCCCAAGAAGATATTTATTTACTCATGCGCGTTTGATACTCATAATTATTATGCCCCGGTTATGCAATGTCATAATTGCCTAAGGTATGGGCATATAAAAAATCTATGCAACGGAAAGGTAAGATGCCCAATATGCGCGGAAAACCATGATAAAGCAAGCTGTACTAAGACTGACCTTATGTGTCTCTATTGCGAAGGTGATCATTTAACTAACGAACCTAATACGAATTTTAAAGATAGAGTATGTCCTGAATTCATCAAACAAAAAAGAATAAAAGAACTTATAGGGGAAAGAAATATTACATTTTTTGAAGCCGCAAATATTATTTCGCCTAATAACAAGGGCAATATAGGGGAACCTATTCCTCAGTATCAGTTTAATATCAATAATTATCCGCAATTACCTGATAGAACATCGTTTCCAATTTCACATAGAGAAAATTCTCTGATTGGGAGTCCTAAGCTTCAGAAATATAACAAAATCACAAAAAAAACTCCGAATAAATTCTCTATTTCATACCCTGCCAAAAGCAAAAACGATTATCGTACTCCTAAAAGAGGATATGATCAAAGCCACAAGCAATGTTTAATTTTTCAGGATGGCCATATGAGGGAAACAATCCCTAAAACGCCTATCAACAACTTCTCCTTGGGCGCTCCTCCTCCAGAGGAGTACACAAAACAAAAAATGAGAGAGACATAAGCAAACTATTCAATAAATACCCTGATATCTTTCTTGAGTTAATAAAGGAACTAGTTCCTAAACAAAACAATATAATTTCTGAAAAGGGAAAATAATTAATTGGAACATCAGAAGTTATCACTCCAATAAAGCAAACTCATTTAATCTAAAATCGGATATTATTTGTTTAACAGAAACTTGGCTTAAACCCAATATTGACGTCAATCTGAGGGGATTCAATTTGATATCTTATAGGAGAGATGACGGTAAGGAGGGATCAGGGATATTGATTAAAAAAAAGATTAAATTTAGTAAAATATCTATAAATGTTCCAGTTCCCGTGAGAGTAAATATTGTAGGAATAAAAATAAAGGCCATTAACATTTATTCGATATACATTCCCCCAGATATCTGTGTAGAGGAGGATTTTTGGAGAAATTTGATGAATAATGATAAATTTATAATTTGTGGTGATTTCAACTGTAAACATAAAAATTGGGGAAACTCTGTTAACAACAGAGGTGGCCGTATATTAAACTCTATAGTAGAGGAGGGCAATATAACTGTTGACAATGCTACTCTACCCACTGTCTTGGCGTTACATTCAGTAAGTATAATAGACCTGTTCATTTCATTATCTAACCTTTATAATGAAATAAATGGATGTTATACTTTAGAGGAAACATATGGGTCAGATCATTTTTCTGTGGTGCTAGAAATAGGTAATATTGCAATAGAACATAATACTTGCCATATAAACGATGTTAATAGCACAATTTATAGTTACAAAAAAACTGATTGCCGAAAATTTGAAAATATAGTAGATTCCTTTGAGATATCAACATAAGATGACTTGATTGAAGCAATCAATCAGGGCATAAGGCAGAGTACTCCCACCATAAATAGGGGAAATAATCCTAACAATCTTATAAAAACTCCTTGGTGGGACGAAAAATGTTTAGAATAATTAAAGTAAGAAAAGCAAAATTCAGACAGTTCAAACAACCATCCAACATTCAGAACTTCATTGAAATTAAAAAAGAAATGGCCGAATCTAGAAGAATTAAAAAAAAAATATCATTTCAAAAATTTACAGAAGAACTCTCGAGAGAGTCTGACATTTCTTTGGTGTGGAATAATATTGAAAGATTCTCAAGTCCCTTCATGATAAAGAATAATGAAAATCAGTTTGATACAGATAATCAATTTTCCCATGAAGATCTTTTAAACAAATTTTATCCCCCAGATATTCAAAGACCACCTTTTTAACTTTACAACTAGAAGAGGGAGATGAGTGCAACGAATTTATTTTTACAGAATCAGAGGTTAGAAGGATATTAGACAATAGAAAAGGATCCTCTCCCGGTTTTGACAATATTTCATACGAAATGATTAAAAAATTACGGATAAGGGCTTTTAGATGGCTTTTCATTCTACAACGATATCATGAACAACAAATGCAGGGTTCCTGTAGAATGGAACAAAATTATTATAATCCCAATAGTAAAACCTGGTAAAAATATTAATGATGTAAATAGTTATAGACCTATAGCATTAACTTCCTGTTTGAAAAAAATCTTTGAATTACTTATAAAATTCAGACTTGAATGGTGGTCGGAACATAATTTTTTCCAAATTACCAATATGGATTTAGGAGAGGGAAGGGCACAACGAGGCTCTGTTAAATTTTTACTAGACGTTAAATCACTAATATTAAAAAAAAAAACATGTCGGTATTCCTGGATATACAATCTGCCTATGATAATGTTATCGCAGAATCACTGATAGATATTCTTCTTAAACTAGCAGTTAAAAAATATATTGTGAAAATTATATGGGAGCTAATAAAAGAAAAGGGAATTTATGTAAGAGATAAAAAACGTAATCTCTGGGGAATGAGGAGAAGCTATAAAGGTCTTCTTCAGGGGGCTGTACTCAGTCCTATCTTGTTTAACCTATACACGGTATCTATTAGAGAAGCTATCAGTCCGCATGGAAAATATATACAGTATGCAGACGACATTACCATATATAAATCACATAGCAATATTAAATTTGCAAAACACCATATTACAAGAGCAATTGGATAGGAAATCACGGGCTATCATTTTGTCCAGAAAAATCGAAATGTTTGATCTTCTCTAAGGAACATCGACAATAAAACTTAAATATTACAATTTCAGACATTTTGATTCCTCAAGTTGAATTTCATAAAATTTTGGGCTTAACATTCGACAGAAAACTGTCATGGAAATTTCACATACATGAGCTTAGAAATAAATGCAACAAGATTATCAATATATTGAAATATTTAGCAAAGGTTAGCTGGGGGCTGATCCTAAAATTATGGTAAACGTTCACTCCGCGCTTATTAACTCTAGAATCGACTAATGCCTTATGATATATGGTAATACCAGCAAAAATAACATCAAACTTATGTCCAACATTCAACTTAAATCTTTAAGAATCTGTTTGGGGTTTATGAAAACTACACCTACTAATGTTATTTTAATTGAATCTAATCAATTTCCAATAGAAACGGCGAATGCTGATGAAAAATTGTCTTCGGAAGCTACGACAATATGCGAAGAGCCGTTTATAAAAGTCTCTCATAATAAAAGAATAATTAATAAACCCATAGTTGGCGAACTAGTTAGCAAAAATAATGTTAATGTGGAACTTCTTCCCAAATCCGCATTTCTGCATGCATTCAAACTACATCCTGACATGACGATTGAAGAACTCAAATCACTGTTGACAGAAAGTTTCCCTGAAGTTACTATAGAAAAATTGAATTCAATGTATCCTCAGTATTACTCATCATTTAAAGTCACTATTGACCATACAATTCATGAATCCTAGCGTTTGGCCAAGGGGAGCACATGTGAATAGGTTTTTTCACCGACGACAATTTCCCCAAAACAGCCTCTAAAAAACAATATCATCAATTACAAATTTTTCAGTGACAATAATACAAAAACTAATAATAACCTAACTATTTTTCATATTAATATACAATGTTTGTCAAATGAGGTTGATCAACTTAATTTGTTTTTAGAAATGCATAGCTATGACATTATTTGTTTATCCGAGCATTGGTTGGCAGAAAGTTATCTCAAGTTTATAAATATGTTGGATTATTGTCTAGCATCTTATTTCTGCAGATAATTTAAGCAACATGGGGGTGTTTCTATTTTTATTAAATCTAATTTCACTTATAAGGTCATAGAATGTGCCGATTTCAATTGTGAGATCAATTCAGAATTCTGTTGTATTGAGATACTGAGTTTGAAGACAATTATCATCACCTGTTATAGGTCTGGTATAGGTGACTATGAGTTGTTTCTTACCAACTTTGAAAACCTCTTGGTAAAATGCACCACGAATTGTATGAAAATAATTATTTGTGGAGACTTTAATATTGATTTGAATCAAAATCACCTGAACTCACTCAATTCATATGCTTGATTAATTCATTTAATTTGAATATAACCAATATAACCATACATGACTATAAAAGAGTTACCTATACTGCATCATGTATCGACAATATTCTGTCTAATATGGAAGAAGGTTCATTTCAAACTGGAGTGGTAGAAGCATGCCTTTTGGATCACTATGGCCAATTCTTCACTATCGATTATGCACAGTCCTCTCCTCCTCTGGAAGTTTGGAGGAAGCGAATTAATCATAAAAACATAAAAAACTGAAATCTTTATTATCATTAATTAACTGGAATACAGTATATAATGATTTTATGGAAACGAATGTTATTGCTGATGCATTCTCAAAAACCTTGACAGACTGTGCTGTGGAATGTTTTCTAGTGAAAAGAATCTACGAGCATTATAAACCACCAGTTCTGTGGTTCAATAATTTCCTGAGGGAAATGAGAGACGTACTATCTTGCAATAAAACAATTAGTGACAATTCGAAAAGTCCAGAGATTACTCGATCTACAATAACTATCGCAAGAGTTATAGACAAGCACTGAATAATGCTAAAAAATCTTCCTATAACAAATACATTACAGATTCTGACAACAAACAGGAGAGAAGCTGGCGTATTATGAATCATGAACTCAAACGGAAACCTAAACAACAACATGCAACTGACATTTCCATTGAAACCTTCAGTAATTTTTTTGCAGGAATTTCTGAAAACCTCAATTCAACTTTACCTCTTGTTGAAGAAAACACTGAGTTTCCTGCAGCCTCTTGCATCCACAAGACACTCTTTTTTTGGCACCAGTATTGCGCTCAGAAATACTTGGAGCGGTGAATACTCTAAAGAAATCGAAATGTTTGGATACTTATGGCCTGAATAGCGATATTATAAAAGGTGAAATCGAAATTATAATTGATCCACTTACTTCACTCTTGAATACATGTTTAACATCAGGTTGTTTTCCAGACTGTTTTAAATCAGCAAAGGTTTTGCCGTTATTCAAGAAAAGAGATAAAGCCCTAGTTGATAATTACCGCCCTATTTTTATTATTCCGGTTATATGTAACATTTTTGAAATCATTTCGAAAGTTAGATTAGTTCATTATTTCGTGAAAAATGAAATTTTTGACAAAAACCAATATGGATTCAGAAGTAACAGATCAACAGCCGAAGCTGTTGAAAAAGTGATTGTTGAATGTCTTGAAAACAGTGAACATGTGGCTTCAACTCTCTGCGACCTCTCCAAAGCTTTCGACTGCGTCTCTCATTCTTTACTTCTCGGAAAAATGGAATTCTATGGGGTGAGAGGCCTACCTCTTGAACTATTCAGATCGTACTTGAGTAACAGATCTCAAGCAGTATTCTTGAATAATAAATTTTCTCCCAACAAAATTGTCAAACATGGTGTTCTTCAGGGATCAGTCTTGGGGCCGGTTTTATTCTTGATTTACATCAATGATTTTAGCCAATCCATGATACCATATAAATGTGTACTCTTTGCTAACGATACAACTATCTTAACATCCGACAAAACAGTAAGTAACTCAACAGAGAAAAAGAGTGATGCTTTGGACCATGCTTCTAGATGGTTCACAGCCAATCATTTGAAATTAAATGGAGACAAAACACAAGAAATACATTTTTCCAGTAACAACATTGTTGAAAATGGTCGAAAAGGTGAATTACTTGGTTTGATCATCGACGGTAATTTATCCTGGTCAGCTCACGTAGAAGAGTTGTCAAAAAAATATCTAAAAATATGTTTGCCTTCGGGCAACTCAGGAAATTCTTGGATCTTGATGCTTTGAAGAGTGCATACTTTGCTTTGTTCCACTCTCATATAAATTATGGGCTACTTTTATGGGGAAACCCACCTCATTCTATGAGAGTATTCTTGTTACAGAAAAAGATCATTACAGGGAACATTGTGAGCCGTTATTCATGAAGATTGGCGATTTACCTCTACCTTCGTTGTTTATCTATAATACCCTTCTAGAAATACATAAAAATAAATCTGACTTCACTAGACATTTGGATGTCCATGATCATAGAACACGAAATTCACATCTGCTCGTACCACCTCGGTACAGACTATCAAAGTAGCAGAAAAATTCAATGAATGTCAATTTAAATAATCATCTACCAGATGATTACAAGTTGCTCAACTTCTATTCATTCAAAATGAAAATTAAATCATTATTACTTGAGAGTTGTTCTCTATAGTACTGAGGAATATCTGAATTCGACTTTTTCCTAACGATATTCATCTGTAATTACTAACTAGATTAACGTATCAAGTTGTGACTACCTGTTCAATCACATATTTTACATATTTATGTTATATTTGTCCTCATATAATCTTACATATTTCACAATATTCCTGTTGTATTTGTCTTTATACTATTTTTTTATTGATTTTGTACTCTCTCTTGCAACTTACATGTAATGTAACGTTGTTGAATATAATATATCTATATATCTATCAATTACCCCATGTTTTCTAGGTGTGTCCGACCTAACATTTGTTATATTTGCCGTGAGCGAACTCTTAGGGATATGGAATCGATACAACTTATCGGAAATTTTCTTTATGTAGGTTTCTAGTTCTTCTACTCCTGCCAGTTCGTGTAGATTGTCTATTACTGTTAGTAACAATACGGAAAGCCTTGTTCTGCAGCCTCTCTTACCTCAATATTTGGGTTTTTGGTAGGCTGCAGAATATTGGGCAGGCGTATGACATTGTCGGTCTAATTATCTGCTTATATATTCGGACTTCATTGTCTAACGACAACTTCGAGTTACGTGCAATGAGAAGGTACATGCGCTTGATTGCGGCCGCCCCCCTCTAAAACGCTAGAGCTATATGACCGTGCAGGTACATACGTCTATCCAATTGCACCCCCAGGTATCTCACAGTGGGCTTCTCAGTCACTTTGTTTTTTTCAACATTTAACTTCTCGATGATCTTCACGTTAGTTCTTTTCCTCGTTTTACTGGGATTTAACTTGATCTCTGGTACGAATGGGCGAAGATCGCGGTGTCATCCGCGAACATAGACGTATCCGTTCGAACGAAGGTCGGAAAGTCACTGGCATACAGGGAATACAAGATCGGTGACAGCGAAGACCCCTGTGAAACCTTCACTCCGATTGTGTATTCTCGCCAACTGATGCCATTGACATTTACCCTAAAAGTCCGCCCCGACAAATAGGAATCTAAAAGCTTCAATAGGTATAAAGGCATGCCTGCCTCTGACATTTTGGAGATTAACCCCCCTGTTCAGACCGTGTCAAACGCTTTTTGAGTGTCCAACAGGACCATGGTCTCTGTGGAAGGCTTCTTTCACCCCGTGAACAACTCGGGCTACTTGCGAGGTTATAGAATATCCTCTCCTGAAACCGAATTGTTTAGGCGGGATGATTTTCTGCTCTTCCTCAAATTCCACGACACGAATCAGGAGGATCTTGTCGACCACCTTGGCCACCACGCTTAGAAGGGAAATTGGCCTCTAACTTTCAAGGCAATTTTTACCCTTACCTGGCTTTAATAACGGAATTATTTCTGCTTTTTTAGACAATCTGGGTAGTGTTGCCACTTTATGATTGCATTAAAAATATAACTTAGCTGGACCTGCGATTTCCTCGGAAGGTTCTCAAGTAAAATGGCATCCAACTTATCGAGTCCCGGTTCCTTGTTTCTCGGGAGACTTTTTATGACCCTCAGAACTTCTTCATAGTCTCACAGTGGGAGTTTCATAAGTCTTACAGTGGGAGTTTCCCTTATGTTGTTCGCGATGTTCATTTGTACTGTCAGCTTCTGTAATATGTATGCTGTTGAAATACTCTCCGAACAATTAAGCTTTCTCCACCGGCTCTGCCACCGAACGCCCAGGCCCAATCACTATCGCCGGGACAGGCTCTCTTTTCCTTTGAAAGTTTTAGGCCATGTCCCATACTAGATGGTCCTGGACGTTGAGGCTCTCAAGCTTGCGATTCCATTTCACATTTGTGTTTTGTTCTTATTTCCTTACCTAGTCTTAGAAATTGTTCTTTATTTATGGGGTTTCCACTGGCCTGCCATTTTTGTCCTTGATTTTTATGAGGTTTTAGATGTTTTGTGGACTCACAAAATTGTCCCCCCTTACCTTACCTTATCTTTTTGGTTGTTTTCTCCCTTGCGATTTGGATAGTTTCAATAAATTTTGCGGTTTCATATTCGATGTCGTCTTTACTTATTCTGGAATTTATTATAGTGATCCTGTTCATTATTTCTCTGAGTAAGTTCGTTACTGTGCTCTATAAAAACCTCATTGCCCGTCGAGTACTTCAACAGAGTTAACCCGTTAGAACTCGATTTCGTCGGGCTACCATTCCACTCCGAGTACCTTGCGTTGAAATCCCCGGCCAGAATCACTTTATTGGCAACACTAAACAGATTGTCTAGATCTCGCGCCTTGAATTTATAGTTTGGCGAACTATGTATTGAGTAAATACAGGTGCCATCTATTAATTTTATGCCAACATGAAATTCTATTATTTATTAAAATAGTCACCCCGCCCTCTTTCCCCTCCTTGCCTGTCCGCCCTGATGGTGGTGAACCCCCTGAACTCTAAATTATGCTCCTGTCGGAGTCAGGTCTCACTCAGGAGCTCAATATATCAACAGAATGCTCTTGAATGAAGTTATTGAGAAGTGGATACTTCCCCGCAACTCCATTCACATTGGGCACACATACCTTTATACCCCTAGAACCCGCCATTGAACAGGAAAACTGAGTTCCTGCACTAACGCGCTTACCTTCAGGGGTGTTTAAAAGAATTTCATAGAGTTTATTGAGTTTTATTTCGATTTTAGTGGCATCTACAAGTTCCGATATTTTACGCGATATTTCGAGTAAGTTACCTACCGTATTTGGCTGAGAGGAAGGAAGGTAAGGAGTAGGAGGGGTGCCTGATATGGCCTCTACTCTTCTGGCTGGATGGGGTGGCGCCTACCCGGCGTTCCCTCTTCTCGCATCGTTGCTGATGTCTCCGTCTGTATGGAGTAGCGTCTGATTGACGTACTCTTTTCTCGACTCGTTGGCTCTTCTTTCTGGATGGAGTATCGCTGAGTTTTCAACGTAATCTCTTCTCGACTCGTTAGTCCTTCTTTCTGGATGGAGTATCGCTGTGTTTTCAACGAACTCTTTTCGTGCGAGAAAACTTCTTACGAGAAAAAGCTTCTAGAGACTATCCAGGTTATGTCTACACTTTCCCGGATGTGAAAGATGAGTACGAGTTTGTAAAGGGGTCTCTCCCCCTACTATCAAACTTTGGCGCCTTTCACTATTCTCGGTTTTCCCTCGGGCGCCACCTTTTGGTTTAAAGTGGAAAGGGCCACTTTTGCTCCGGGCAGTCTCAGTGAAGAAAAACACTCCAGGGCAATGTAACGGGGCAGCAAAGCAGGCTTTAATTGCCTTTAACTGGGTTTCGAATCTGTGTGCCGACTGCGCACTAGTGAATGAAAAAATACTCTAAAAACAGGCTAAACTGGTATATTGATGGAAGAAATACAGGCAGGGCGGCTGATGGCAGCCTCAAGTTATCACAACAAATAAACAATATGGCAAGCACTATATACAGAAAAAACGGGGAGGTTGTTTTCAAGCAAGCTTGGTAAACTTAGCAAACAAAAAGCTCATGCGGTGGGGGGTATCGTACGAACTGGTATGCAGAAATTACCAGCGCAGCATTGAAATGACTATGTTCCTCTTACGGCTATGGGTCGATCATGCGCGAATCGCACCTGTGGTACTTACAAATATTTCCGATATCATATTTACCCAAACTCCGATCTCACTGCTTCGGCAAGGCTCGGGACGGTCGTAGACTGCTTCGGTATTTGGCTCACACTCTGGATACTAGTGGTCGGACGCGTGACTGCTTCTGCTAGGCTCGGCAAGCCAATAAAAATATTTCGAAACGGAACTACAGTCGGCTTCCCCCTCTTTTGCGGATTCCTCTCGACCGAATTATAGGCGCGCGCCGTTTTGTGGACTTTTGCGATCGAGATACAAATTATATTTTCACAGCATAATTGCCTAGCTTGTAAAATCCTTCGTGATGTGACGTCAGCTCGTAGCGTGCGCTTTTGTTTCGACTGGACTGCTGTCTCTGGCTTCTAGCGGATGACTGAATTCTTTCGGTGGCGTTTGTACATAGCCCAGCTGGCTCGATGAAAATGTTTTCTCGAGAGTCGCTGGCTGGCACAGGTAATACTCGCGCGTGCTTTATTTATACGCGTCGCGGTATTGGCGTGATCTACGGAAGGTGTTTAGTCTATTTATAGGGGTAGGTTTAACCCACGGATTTATCACGAACACGAATGGTATTTCTAGACCTACTATTTCTGTCAAGATTAATTTAAATCCTTACAGGAAGCTTTTGGTTGATAAATATAGCGGAAGAATAGTAACTTCGTTACACACCCTTCCCACTTTTTTTTACATGTGTTCTTACGGTCAGAGGGACCTGAGTACTTTTTACAAACTAACTCGTTTTGCTGAGGACATTCTCAAAACTTAGACAAACAAACGGATAGTTGAAAAAACAGGTCCAGGAATATAACAATATAGCATAACGGTTGTTGCTTCTGGAGTATTCTTGCTTCAGTGGCGGGTGGAGTTAAAAGGATGTGGCCACCCACAATCAGGGCAGGTCGCATTTTGGGCTGGGTCGGGACAGTGGCATCGGTGGCAATGTCGGGTGAGGGGTATTTCCCCTGCCGTCGGGGTTGGGGCAGGAGCAGTCCTGAGAGAGGACATCCTTCAAGCCGCATCGGGGCAAAACAGGAGGGGCCGTTTTTGTTGGCACACGCTGCGTGTTGCCCGGGCTGACCCAGCCCAGCACAGTCCCTGCTGACGGGTAAGTATACCGGTAGAGAGGGTTCTGGAGCTGCTGGGGCGGTGGCTGCTTGTTGGGCCGCCTTCTGTCGTCGGGCGCGGCTTCGTCGGTCCAGAAGGTGTCGTGGTACGGACTGTCTTCGGGGTGGGCCGAAAAATAGGGGTGAATGGGCGAATCTGACCGGTCGCTATCCATGGCTTGGTCCCGCGGGGAGTCGGCCTGGTCGGTAACGGACTCGGAGTCTGGGAATAGAATATCATTCGCCTCCCGTATTGCGTCCATGAGTTCGGCGGTGATGTCGTCCTCCGTTTTGGCAGTCTCGGCGTTTACCTCCAGGTGGTCCATTTGCTGAAACATTAAGGTATTTAGTTGCCGGTCATGTTGACGATGTACCGGCGGGACCCCTTGAGAGTGAGAGCGGAGGACTACAGGAGAAGAAACGGGGTCATACTTATACGATATAATGGAAAATGCATTTAATAATACTTTAAAAAAAAACATAACAGTCACGTTTGGAGGAAAATAAAACTATATATAAAAATAAACAACAAAATAAACAAAACATAAACAAATTAACAGGAACTCTGGGTGTTTTTTCCTCGGCAATTTTGGGAGCGTAGCGGTAGCAGGACTTTCATCGATGTTCCGTCGTTAGCCCGCAGCTGGTATCGGAGACGTCCGGTGGGTCGGTGGGGTGGCCGGCGGTACTGCAGGGCTTCTGTTAATGCCGGGCTGCGTTCCCCGTTTTTTAGTGCCCGAATTATTCGTTCGGGGGTCCAGGGCTCGTCCGGTTTTCCGGAGGGGAAGGGCGTGGTTGGGTGGCGGTGGTGAGGGAGCGTTACTTGGTGCCGGTGCTGGGGAGGGGCATATCGCGGTGGTGCAGGGCGACGGTAATGGGATGTCGGCTATTTCTAGCGGGGGAGGAGGGGGTGGCAGAGCCATAAGGGAACGTGGCACAGGAGTTTGGTGGGACACGGGAGCTGGTCGTGCCGGCGCCCTTGCTGGTGGTCCGGCTGATAATTTAATTCGGGGTCGACGGATGGCCAGCTCTTTCGCCAGAATTTTACAAGCCCTCATGCTTCGCCCTTCTTTGGGTTTACGTTTGCAGCCATCTAGGTGAGGTATGTACGGTTGGACGGGTGGTACAGCGCCGCTTGGAGGCTCTCCCAGGCATCGTTTTGACATGGTTTGTTGCTGAAAAAAATTATATTGGTTGAACGAGTAATGAGTCCATTCCATGGGCCTGGCGCAGATCTTCGATGTGTACCCTGAGAAGTCGCTTGCCTGCGGAGGTTTTGGGGTTATATACCACGGGGATATTACCTGAGTCACTATATAGCGACCGGAGTATTTGGGAGCCAGTTTCGCGGCAAAACCTTTTTCGGCTGATGACAGGTGATGCTCTTTTTTCATCACCTGATCCCCCACATGACATCGCCATTCTCGGCGCCGGAGATTGCAGTGGCGGCTCTGAGTGGTGAAAGCTTTGGCAAGGTTGGTCCGGACCATCTCAAACGTTTCCTGCAGGTGTTTGAGCCTCTTCGTATGACCTGTGACTTCGGCTTGGTTAACTTCTTCATCTGCCTGCGTGGGTGGTACCAGCGGTCTGTATATCGCCTTTGGTACTTCCATCTCCCTTCCAAAGTTTAGGAATGCTGAAGAATATTCGGTGGAGTCCTGGCGGGCGGTATTGATTGCAACCAGTAGGTCGGCCAGATGTGAGTCCCACTTCCGGTGGTCCTGGTCACAGAATTGGGCGATCATCGTCTTGAGCGTCTTATTGGCCCCCTCCACGGGATTTGCTTGAGGCGTGTATGGCGGTGTTCTACGGTAGTTGATTCCAAGTTCCTTCAGCATATCATCGAACAGGTGCCCTGTGAACTGGGTTCGTTGACGCTGAGGACTACTTTCGGACATCCGAAGCGGGTAATGATCTCTTCGTAGAGAGCTTGGGTGACGGCCTTGGCGGAGCCTTGCGGATAGGCTGATACTGAACCCATTTCGTGAATCGGTCTTGGAACACGACCAGGAACGTATTTCCTCTGGTAGAGCGGGGTAACGGGCCCACCAGGTCTGTACTGACGCATTCCCAGGGTTGGCGGTTAGTCGAATGTTGCATCTTGCCAGCTGGTTTTATCTGTGACGGCTTGAATCTCTGCCAGGAATCGCAACTCCGGACAAACTTGGCTACGTCGCGGAACATGTCTGCCCAGTAATAGCGAGCGGCAATCCTGGCTATTGTCTTGGCAATGCCCATATGGCCGGGTGCATCTCCTGCAGTATATTGACCCTTGTCGGCTTAGAGACACACAATTTCCATGGACAGTTCTGGCTCTGTCAGGTCGTTGGAGTCCCAGAAATGGCGGTACAAGCGATCTTCTTGGATACAATAGTCTGGAAACATCTCAGGATTTCGTTGTACTTCCTCTTTCTCTTTGTCGTACCATGTGCAGACGGCTACTGGTTCGACGGCGGTCACCTCTTCGACCTGTTCCCCTCTCTCCTCTCCTAATGGATCTCTTGAAAGGCATCTGCCACTTTATTCAGCTCTCCTCAGCGGTACTTGACTTCAAAGTCATATTGCTTCAGGAACATACTCCAGCGGGCGAGGCGTCCTGCAGGGCTTTTGATGGAATGCAACCATCGGAGAGACTGATGGTCGGTGATGACCGTGAAGTGGTATCCTTCCAAGTAAGGGCGTAGCTTCTCGATTTCCCATACAATCGCTAGGCATTCCTTTTCGGTCACGGAATAGGCCTTCTCTGCGGCGGTTAAGGATCGGCTAGCATATGGGATGACGTGTTCATTGTCCTCTGTGGCCTGCGTCAGGACCACTCCTAAGCCTCGATCGGATGCGTCGGTCTGCATGGTGAACGGCCTGTCGAAGTCGTGGCAGGTGAGGACTGGAGCTTCTGTGAGGCAGGTTTTCAGCTTCTGGAAGGCTTCCTCTTGTTCCGGTGCCCAATGCCAGCGGCGATTCTTCTTCAGTAGCCGATGCAACGGTGCTGCTACTTCAGAGAATCCCAGCACAAATCGTCGGTACCATGATGCCATCCCAAGGAACCGTCTCAAACCTCGCACGTTGGTGGGATCTGTTAGTTCCACAATGGAGGCCACTTTCTCGGGATCTGTCCTGATGCCTTCTGACGTCACTAGATGTCCGAAATATTTGAGTGATCTCCCAAACTGGAATTTTTCGGGATTGACTCGCAGGTTAGCAGAACGAAGGCGACGGAACACTTCCTGCAGGTTAGCGAGATGCTCTTAAACGAGTTTCCAGCACGATGATATCATCCAGATATCGAAGCAATATGGGTCCATTTCTGGTCCGATAATGGTGTTCATCAGTCGTTGAAATGTCGCAGGAGCGGCGTGGAGGCCGAACGGCATAACTGGGAACTGGAATAGTCCTCGCCCAGGTACAGTGAAGGCGGTCACCGGTTTACTGTCTTCGGATAGTGCGACTTGCCAGTATCCCTGTCGCAAGTCGATACTGAAAATATATCGGGCGCGGCGTAGTTATCCAGGATGGCGTTGATGAACGTCAACGGGTAAGCATCGTTCATGGAGACGGAATTGACTTTCTGGAAGTCGATGCAGACCTCGGCTTGCCATCTTTGTTTCGCTCGATGACTACTGGTGTTCTATGATGTTCTCCTGCAGCATTCTGTCAACTTCGGTATTGATTACTTCCTGCATTCTGGGATTTAGGAGACGGATCCTATGTTCCACCAGCGGCGTTACCCCATGAATTTTCTTGAATGGGCGTAATTCGTCCTGTTAAAATTCTTGTGTAAGCGGTCCTCTTCCTCTCTGGAAAGTGTCAGGGCCGGTCTTGGCTTAGTAACTCCAATGGGAAAGCATGTTACGGGCCGAGCTTCCATTGCAATGGGTTGGTTCTTTACCAAGATTTGGCCACTTCCTAGGTCGAGGCCAAACTGCCTTTTCCTCAATATGTCCATTCCTAGGACCATATCGGATGGCAGGCCACTCAGGTGTCCAAAAGATTCCTCGAAGCGGTGTTCTCCAAATCGGATCTCCACGTGATACGTTGCGGGGACGGTAACGGTTTCTCCATTGGCCAGTCGGGCGGAACTCGTAGTAGTTGAAGTTTTCGGTACTCCTAGCAGATTCCACTGCCTGGCTATCCTGTCGCCGACATAGGAGATGACGGCATCTGTGTCAACCAGCGCCTCAACGGTGCCACCGGGAATCTTGACGGAAGATGCGGTCGGTGGTCGGCGGTAGTGATGTTGGCGGTGAGTGAGGCGTCATGGGGGCGTGGCTGCACGTGCCTCAAGTCGTGGCAGCGCCCTAATGGTTTTCCGGCCGTGGGCACGGGCAATCACGAGACATTACTCCATCTCGCTTGCATCGGGAGCAGAATATCCTTGGGGCTGATTGGCATTGGCTTCCAAAATGCCCTGCTTGCCCGCATCGCCAACACTCTTGGTTTCCTTCGATGGGGCGGCGGTTGACTGGGCTGCTTTGGCTCATGACTGGCTGGACAACTGGGCTCCTAAGGGGCGGTGTGGCTAGTTGGGCAAGCCTAGTGACCACTGGTGGGGCTGATGGGGTCCGGTATGGTGCCAAAAGCGGCGCTGGAGTCCTCCTCTGAGCTTGTTCAATCTCGGCTTGCAAAAGTTCGTACTCTCTGGCAGTTTTGGCGAACTCGTGGACGTTGTTGAAGTCCGTCCTCCTTATTTCACGCCGGAACTCTGGGTGTAGGTTGCGGTACAACCAATTCAATTCCTGATCTGGCAGAATTCCACCATGGCGGTGAATCAGGGTCTGCAGGTCGGTGATGTAGGCTGCCGTACTCTCTCTCCTTCTGCTGATGGCCGCTTCCAGGTCAATTCAGTAGTTGACGGGGAAGAAGAAGTCCTGAAAGGCGGTGCAAAAGCCTTCCCATCTCGGCCAGCATGCCCGGTTGTTTCTGAACCAGAGGGCGGCATTCCTCCCAGGAACTCTGGCATAGCTTGTAGGAGGCGGTCTGCTGTGATGGGACTCTCAAATCTCCTCTAATCTCTCAAGGAAGGCGGCGGGGTCAGTGGTCCCATCAAAGGTCACTCGCCAGTCCTTTACTCTCAGTGGAGCTATCCCTACATTCGTGGTAGGCGGCAGTGGGGCGACCTGTGCTCCCACTAGGGTCCCTGTAAGCACGTTGCTCATGATCGGGTTTCCAGTGCTCGTCACTGTGATTGTAGGTACTACTGGTGGCGGTGCGGTTGTCGTGGCATTTCCTGGGGTCGTCGTGGGAAACGGGTTGGTGATGGTCGGTGCGGGTGATGCTGCTCGTCCTTCTTGGAGAAATTTCACGATTTACCTTCGCTGGCTTCCAAACAAAATCTAGCGAGCTCGGTATCAAGCTCCTCCATTCGTAGCTGGTGTACCCATCGGACGCGGGTGTCGTTGGGATCACCTCCTGCACCTGGACTCAGTGGTAGTGGGCATCCAGCGGGACCTGCGGTGCTTATTGGCACGGTGGTGGGGCTTCCTTGTCCTATCAGCATCTTAGGTGAATACTCGGAACTCGTACGTCTTACTTGTCTCACAGTCGGAACTCAACTTTTTGTCTGGTGTTCGTATCTGGAGAACCGAACCTCATATTGCTGAACGGATGGTGGGGATAGCTTCTGTGCAGTCGATAACCTATCATAGGTGGTATCGCACGGACGCCTGGCTCTCTTTTGAGCCAAGTTCGACAATCTGTCCCAGTGACAGGTCAGTGGCCTTCAACGGATTTCGGTTTTATACACTTGCGGACTTGTGTTCACGTATTTTCAACGGTCTTTATCGTACGAGCTTGCTTTCTCTCTCTTCACCCACGTATTTCGTGAACGGTTGACGTGAAAGGGATTCTACACCCCCGAAAACCTATTAAACGAGGGGTCACTCGGCATATTGACTCTCTTTTGAGTCAAAGTTGACATCTGTCAAAAATGACAGGTTTCGGTATACTATAGAAACGGTCCCTGCTCAGGCGCCAAATTGTAAAGGGGTCTCTTCCCCTACTATCAAACTCTGGCGCCTTTCACTATTCTCGGTTTTCCCTCGGGCGCCACCTTTTGGTTCATAGTGGAAAAAGACCACTTTTGCTCCGGTCTCAGTGAAAAAAAACACTCCAGGGGTCAGTATAGTCGTGACAATGTAACGCGGCCAGCAAGGCAGGCTTCAATTGCCTTTAACTGGGTTTCGAACACGTTATCACAACAAGTAAACAATATGGCAAGCACAATATACAGAAAAAACGGGGAGGGGGTTTTCAAGCAAGCGGGGTAAACTTAGCAACCGAAAAGCTCATGCGGTGGGGGGGTATCGTACGGACTGTTATGAGAAATTACCAGCGCAGCATTGAAATGAATATGTGCCTCTTACGGCTATGGTTCGATCATGCGCGAATCGCACCTGTGGTACTTACAAATATTCCCGATATCTTTTACCTGAGATAGCATATTTACCCAAACTCCGATCTCACTGCTTCGGCAAGGCTCGGGACGGTCGTAGACTGCTTCGGTATCTGGCTCACACTCTAGATACTAGTCGGACGCGTGACTGCTTCTGCTAGGCTCAGCAAGCTAATAAATCTTTGAAATATTTCGAAACGGAACTACAGTCGGCTTCCCCCTCTTTTGCGGATTCCTCTCGACCGAATTATAGGCGCGCGCCGTTTTGTGGACTTTGGCGATCGAGATACAAATTATATTTTCACAGCATAAATACCTAGCTTGTAAAATTCTTCGTGATGTGACGTCAGCTCGTAGCGTGCGCTTTTGTTTCGACTGGACTGCTGTCTCTGGCTTCTAGCGGATGACTGAATTATTTCGGTGGCGTTTGTTCATAGCCCAGCTGGCTCGATGAAAATGTTTTCTCGAGAGTCGCTGGCTGGCGCAGGTAATACTCGCCCGTGCTTTATATATACGCATCGCGGTATTGGCGTGATCTACGGAGGGTGTTTAGTGAATTTATAGGGGTATGTGTAATCCACGGATTCATCACGAACACGAATAGTATTTCTAGACCTATTATTTCTGTCAAGATGAATTTAAATCCTTACAGGGAGCTTTTGGTTGATAAATATAGCGGAAAAATAGTAACTTCGTTACAAGTTCACTTTTCAACATATTGTTGGTAAATTAAATCCTCCAGTAAAATACGGAAGAGGTCTTCTCAGATTTGAAATTCATGTGAGTGAATACAACAATAAACAATTAAAATAGATTTTATTGTCACATATGTACTTATTACAATGAAAGTTACAAGGCAAACTATAGAATGTTTGATAGGGCTTCATAAGCTCCACAACTTTTATACGAAAAGTTTTTCTCTAAGATTCACACCTAAATAGAGAATAATTAAAAACGACTTTTAATTACCATTCATAAAATCTACCTTTTCCGACTGGCCGCACCATCGCGTTTTTTATTTCTAGGTGGACTCACACTTAAAAGTTAAGTGATCCTATACACACCACAGAAGGGAAAATGCGATTGAACGTTAAAAAAGCATGGTCGATCCTATTCACCATAATGGCAGGTAAATAGGATCCGCAAACAAAAAAAAATATATGTGGGAAACGAATATCTCAAAAAAAAATTGGAATAAAAAATGAATTTTGATATGTACAGGAGATATCTCTCTATATCACTGAGAGAGATACGCCATTTTAAAGTTTAAAAGTGATCCTATTCACCACATTCTACGGTACCTTAGTATCGCAAAAATTAGTGGCAACTGTTCCTTCCTCAAACTATTTTGATTTACGTAACTGACAAATAGTAAATTTGACGATATAAATTTAACAAGAAAAAAGGATCACCAGAAATATTGATTAACCATAGCAATCTTGTTTAACTACTTCTTTGGGTTAAATAATTCGCGAAAAATTATTGTATGTTCATTATTCATCTAATTCATATTCGTTCTGCAAATGTCATTCAACAATTGTCGAAAACCTAATTCAGATTGCATTTTTCCATATTTACCCCTCTTTATCTCAAGAAGCATTTCATGAGTGATGTTTATAGGACCATTTTGTTCTCAAATATCTTGGAGAAGCGACCCACGAAGTTTGTCAGACTTATTATGATCCAACCTGTCATAAAAATCATTATTATTGTCTATTTCGGTAAAGGGCAAAGTTTCTAATACTTGGTTTGGGAAAGAAAAAAGAACAATCATGAAAATCCATTCAGTATAATTGGTTTTCGAATGGGCGAGATCACTAATTTCTTGAAAAAATACCACAATCTCCAGACGTAGTTTTTCCAAAATACATTCCAAAGAAACGTTTCTGTGACGTAACAACTTGCCAAGCTTGCCAAGCGTTATTCATAATATTTCTTTACAATGTGAGCAGGCCAAAAAATTTACATAGCACTCGGTATATATAAGAATAACTAAATCAAGAAGAACTATCAAATACGAAGTCTTCATTTCATTATAATACATGCTGATACAAGTTCTGTTTCATTAATAAGATTAAACTGAATAACATATCCTCGAAGTTTAGAAAAATAGTGAAACTGGCAATTCAGGAATGTACCAATCTTATGACGTCACAAGAAGCGGCCATAACGGTGTTGTTGAATGTCTCACTGAACTGGGGGGTTCTAGAGCAGCGTTTATTCAAATATTACATATCTTCTTGGGGAAATTTTGCTTACATAATATTTTATTAATATAGGGTATATATAAGATTCTATTTCAACTACATTATATTCGAACCAAATTAATGCGTTTGTGATATTGCCTATTACAATCGGAACGGTATTACACCATTTACTATTCTTCAATTAGGACCATAAATATTTCGTTCTATCACTCCCTAGGTGATACTATTGGGAAGTAGCGAAATACAGATATAGAAACTTCCACAGGAAACATTGTGAGAAAGCCTAGAAGGACGAAGCGTGCACATCTATCCTGGTAAGTTTGCAAAATGTAAATCTGAATGTTTTTCCAATGCAGAACCTCGTAATGAAAAAAGTCCTGATTCAATCAGGTCTGTTCACTGCTATTTAATAGGTGTGGAAGGTTGAATCTATCTGATATAATGCTGAGGTAGTAGCCAAGAAAGTAATTGTTTTCTGATAAATATTCTACTGAATATATACTTAGTTAGCAATCCCTATTGAATTAGAATTTTTTTCACAGGAATTTTTCTTGTGTTCAGATTGAACAGGACTATTCAAATTATATTCAATGAATGAGAATCTCATGAACGCTCGTAAGAAAGAGGCAGAGAGAGGAGGGGAAGGAGAGAGAGAGCTTCTGAATGATCAGAGTTGCAAGATTATTTCCATAATCAACTTGAAATATAATAATAGTAATGATGTTTATTGATTGTTTGTTAAACTTCACAAGTAAATAAGTAAGTTAATTCAAAATATGATGAAAAAAAATTGGGAACCAAACAAAACTGCATCAGTTGTGCATGGCTGTCGAGTAACTTTTTGTTTGTTTATTGTTGATTGAAAAAGTGAAACAGAAAGCATTATTCGGCTCTCAGAATGAATTAAAATAAAGAATGATATAAAATAAATGTTAGTTAGATGATAAATATCAAAAATAATAATATGGAATATAATATGACCATTGACGATAAAAAACTAGTCAAAGATAGGATGAAAGATAATTGAAACATGACCAATTGAAATATGGACCGAAGAAATCCAGAGAATGAATGGAAATAACAGATGTATACATTAACAGTATTTATTGAGAATAATACATTAACAGTCGAGTTGTTATTTGTGGATTTGATTTTGATTTCTGATTAAATTATTATAAGATGTGGTGAATGTCTATTTTCTACAAGATCACGTGCAAGTAGTAAGGAATGGGATACCTGGAATCTCTCCTATTCCCTAACCGGTTTTCCAGGGTCAATGACCGATCAAGTGACAGTGATTCCAACTCAATGGAGGAGATTTCGGGAATCCACCCTGTCCACCGACCGGTTCGTAACAGTAATTTCAATTTAACATCAAAGCTCATACTGTGACAAACGAATCAATTAGAGAATAGCATAACTGAACTTTCCGGAAGTAACACTGGAAACCAAAATAGATTATGAATGAGTCCACGATGTTTGGGTATCAAATATGTGTAGTTCTGAAATGAAAAATTTGCAACTTCCATTCAATAAATAAATTATCATAAAAAGTTGCAACCGGTTAAACATTTAAAATTACCATGATATTTCTAATAATCAATCGAGTATGTGAACTCGTCACGAAATGCAAAAGTGGTTTTTGTATCTCCCTCTATGTATGAGAGAGTATAGGGGTTATTATATAAATATTGCAGCACAAGAGGTTGTGAGTCAGTTATTTCATTATTTGAAAACAACACCAAATATGTATCAAAACAACAAACTCGTACTTTGCCCAAGTAACCAAACCATATGCGTATTCTACCCAACAAGGCTCTCTCAGACCAGATGGTTATTCTACCAGGCCACTTCCAGTAACACCAGGAAGAAACATGGGAGCAGCACGGAGCATAGAAATTCTAAACCATCTCAAGAGTTTAGAAAATGAACAAGATTGGCGTTCTGCATCAACGGGGGTAATGTTCGCCCTGCATCGAGGGCGTCTGATGTTGTATATCTTGGACAAGAAGACCTAGAATCAGTCCCGGAGTCCATCCAGAAAAAGTTCCGAAGGGAGGAATGGAACTCCGAAGAGTTCAACGAAGATGTCAAGAGAGCAGGACGCATCAACTCCATATCAGGGACGCCAAAGATTTCAAAGAGCATGGAAAACATCAAAGAATCAATAGCAATAGCATCTGAAATAGAAAGTATTAATATGGATTGAATATGAATTTGGGAACTAGCGATAAAGACTGATTATGAATAGGAACTACTGGTGAGAGCAGTTAGAACTAGCCAGAAAAATTCAACACCAATATTGCCTAGTCAAAAGCTAATTATAATACAGATTGTGTTTGGTGAGACCATTTCATTTACTTACCCATTCAAGGAGATTGACTGAACAAGTGATGAAAGCAAGATTCACATACATTGACAATTCAATGAAGTGAAATAATAGAAATCGACAATTTCGAAGTTAATTTCATTTTATTGAGATAACGGTTATATTCAACGTTACGCACATAAGTAGTGCTCAAATTGGACAATAGTAGTGTTAATATTTATTGATCTTATTATTTAGTTAGTTAGTTATTCTCGTTCGCCTCATCTCACCTCAATTAATTTTAATATAGTTCATGATTTTGTTAGGCCAATGGTTTGGCAATATCGTTGTTTTGCATACTAAATAATCATTATATATACTGTCGAATATAGATTTGATATTATTGAGAATATTTGAATTATTTTAATATTGCGGGCTTGCCCTGTTATATAACATGAAAGCAAGATTCACATACATTGTCAATTCTATGAAGTGAAATAATAGAAATCGACAATTTCGAAGTTAATTTCATTGTATTGAGATAACGGTTATATTCAACGTTACGCACATAAGTAGTGCTCAAATTGGACAATAGTAGTGTTAATATTTATTGATCTTATTATTTAGTTAGTTAGTTATTCTCGTTCGCCCCATCTCACCTCAATTAATTTTATATAGTTCATGATTTTGTTAGGCCAATGGTTTGGCAATATTTTTGGCATACTAAATAATCATTATATATACTGTCGAATATAGATTTGATATTATTGAGAATATTTGAATTATTTTAATATTGCGGGCTTGCCCTGTTATATAACAAACTTTATATGAATCACCATGACACAGAGTATCATTTAAAATTCCCGAATTCAGCATGTATTAGAATAATGTGAAAGAATTAGATAAGGAGTGAAGTCAGAATGAAAACACCCTGTATTAGAAAATGTACAATGTCTGGGGTTGAGGAAGTCCTGCAGAGTCTTGTTGAGAGCAAATAGTGAAATATATACAACGCGAGGAATGGAACGAAGACATCAAAATTCGCTAAGAGGATAGAACCAATTATTCATCAGGGACACCAAACATTTCAAAGAGAGAAGTGTTGAATTCAAGAAAGAAATAACCGAGAAAAAAACTTCTTAATTTAAAAAAAAATTAATAGCTTCTGCAATAGAAAGTCTTGTTGAGAGCGAAGAGTGAAGTATATATTCCCATTCGAAAAATATAAAATGTCGCAGAGTTCCCCAACCGAAAATGTGTGTGAAATATCCATTAAGTTGTAATCAAATATAATCAATGTATGAAAAGTTGTGTAAGCATTCTAAATTTCGAAAGGTGAATGTGTAAAAAATAAACCATTTCTTTGAATTTTCTCGTGAAGAACCATTCTATAAAGTGAATACCAATGAACAATTCCTCGTATTTATGAATGAAAATATCATTATTTTATACTGAAAGTGTTCGAAGATATCGAGTCTATCTGAAGCCCGCAGAAGAATGGTTACTTATAAGTAAAATGGAGAATTTGATTAATGTACTTGATAATATGAAGCAATCAGTAATTCCTATAGTACATACAATGGAACATGTATGCAGTGGTCATTGAGAGTGTGTGACCCAAAATATCACTTCAAAAGAACGAATGAAAATTCAATTGGAAATTATAATTATCAATTACTTAGAGAATGATTTCAAGTGATAAAAAAGATTTCTGCAGGCTATATTTTTTAGATACCAATGTTTATGTCGAGAACACTTTCACTGATATGAAGCTAATATATATTATGTGGACACCAGTTCGTGAACAATAAACACTATCATTAATGCTACACATTATTTTCGAAAAAAGCACAAACAATTTACATGGATAAAACGAATTATTTTATGAATAAGTCCGCAATACAACTGAGAATGACCTACTAATAGCAGGGGCGCTATTCTTCACCGTTCGTAGTTTACAAGGTCGTTCGCTTGTCACAAAAGTTCGAATAGTATTGTGATGTTGATATTCTTCACCGGTCGTATAGTCTGCGAATATTCGAATTTTACAGCGAGTGGATTTTGTTGATAGCAAACGACTTGCGTATGTATTTTAAATTTTGAATGAAGTGTAATGAATCCTATTTCAATAAGGGATATTGTTAAACAGGACCACAACAAAAAGTCAAGTCAGGGATATTGTTTACAAAATGGATGATTTGCAATATATTGCAAATTTAGAAAATCTTGAACTGGCAGATGAAGCAATTAATCAATATAATCGTTTCGATCCTATTGACCCTTTTGATACTTTGATGAATATCAATTTATGCATACTTTTAGACTTACTAAAGAGTTGTGCAGGTTTTTAATTGATACCTTAACCCCCTTTATGAGACCCCAACGGAGACCGACTGATTTGAGCATAACGACTAGAGTAAGTATAAGTTTCAATATATATATTTATAATTATCTCATTAGAACTGCATTCTTTCAAGGTTTTAGTAGCATTGAGATTTTTCGCAACAGGAAGTTACCAGTTGGACATTGGAAGAGGTTTATTTGTAACTGTCTCTCAATCGTCTGTCTCACGGTGTATCGAAGAAGTTACTGTTGCACTTAATGAACCACCCATTTTCATGAGATGGGTGAAATTTCCAAGAAATATAGAAGAACTGAATATAGTGAGAACTAGGTATGTAAGTATGCTGTCTTACAGAAATCTTTCCAAAGACTTGATTTTTCATAGAGCAAATAATTGGCTAGCTGCTAGAAGATCAATGTCTTTTTTGAAATGAAGTAGGTTGCATCAACCTAATGAGAAATATTAGTTTCTTTCTACTCTATTTCGAACTGGCTTCATTATGTATTTCATATATACATAATACATATGAATATATTATATTGTAGATTTTATGAAGAATTCAATTTTCCTGGAGTTGCTGGGTGTGTGGATTGTACCCACATAGCCATATTTCCACCAAAAATTGATGATGAAGAAAATCAAAAAAATATCTATGTAAATCGTAAAGGATATCACTCTATTAATGTTCAACTGGTACGTTTGAATTGATAGTGCGATATAAGCTCCAAAAACAATAAATTTATGAAAATTATATAAATTTTTTTGCAATGTGACAATGATTCACTTTTTCAGGTATGTGACAGTAGATTAACAATATTAATGTTAATGCCCGTTGCCCAGGAAGTACCCACGACGCTTTTATTTGGGCCAATTCCAACCTTTTGCAACTTTTCAGTAATCTGCATGCCCAAGGACACACAAACTATTATTTATTAGGTATGTTTGCCATAAAAAATACTCCCATTCATAAAGCTCTCATTCAATGAGAATGTTTTCAGGTGATAGTGGGTACCCCTTGAGGACTTGGCTTCTTACTCCACTTGAAAATGAGCCTCTAGAGAATACACCGGAACATAATTATAATGTGGCCCATAAAAGAACTAGGAGTATCATTGAAAGTTGCAATGAATTTTAAAAATGAGATTTCGATGTCTACTCAAACACAGAACACTGCATTATAAACTGCAGTACATGTAGGATTATAAATTCATGTGTTGTACTCCACAACATGTGCATTGAATATAATATTCAGTTGCCAGAGAATGACGAACCAAATGACAACATTGATTTTGGAATCATTCTAAATCCTGTCAATGAAAATAATGTTAATTGTAATAATCCAGTGAGGCGAGTCAATCCTGAACTTGCTGCAAGAAGAAGAGTAAGATTGATTCAAAATGTTTTTCAAATCAATTAATCTGAATATTACCGTAGCCTTTTCAACTTGTGTATGTCTACTGGGCCTCTCAATGAACGATATGTGGACTATGATTTTCATAAAATATTGTTTTGTAATAAAATGCATTTAAAAATAAAAATCTATTATCTGTTCAATATTCTTGTCCCAATTAGGGATAACATGAACTAAAAATAAAAACAAAAGTAATATATTCTGAAACAGAAAATTCACAGCTCATAATTAATCCATCCATAATCTTGCTTTGGCACATTCATATCTTCATATTATTTAACTTACACATTATGACACAAAACTAGTTTGAAATCACTTTGAGCAAATCAAAAATGAGTTTATTGTGAACAAATCCAAGCAGGATTTCAAAAAGCCCTGACCTGAAGATAATTTGTTCTCTGAACTACAAAATAACACAACAAATATTTTAAATCAGGGTAAATTAGCAAAATGCTTCTAATAAACCTTTTATGCCACGGGAAACTTCTGAAGCTATTTTTCCATGGCACCAGCTGATCTTTCCATAGCAGCTGCAGACCTTTCTTTAGCAACTGCAGATTTTTCTTTTGCAGCTGCAATCCTTTCAAACCAAATTCGTTTTTTCTCGTAATACCTAGATTTTATGTCATTTTTCTTCTCCAGTGCTACCCTGTAATTTTCGGCAGCCTCAGATGCATACACCAATTTTTTTCGTGGTGCACCTCAGAACTTTTTTTTAATTCCATCTTTGAACTGTTTAGAAGCTGTAAATGTACTTGCTGGTTCAGAGGATATTACTGAAACATTTTGTTCTATTTTCATTTAATAACACATTGTCACAGTCTATGAAATTTGTATTGCAATCAATAGATTCACTTTCATTCAGAGAAGTGAAGACAAACTCTGTTAATGATTCACATACATCATTGTGCCCTTGTATGGCAACTAACTTTATTGTGTCAAGCACTTCATCCTACTTTGTGTGTGGGTTGTCCGGGCAAGGTCCACCACCAGTACGTCTTCGTTGCAGATTATATTGACTGTTTTTAATTTTGGTTCTCGACCTAATGTCCTGCCATGTCTGGAAGAAGTTCAAAATGTTATCTTTCTGAATAGAACAACTGTCAGAATACATTTAATACCTTTCGCCAAGATTTCCAATCTTTATTCGCACCACAACTGTTTAATATATTTGTCACCTCTTGCCAAAGCCCTTGTGCATCCTTCTGGGTGAACTCATTTGAAAATTTTCCGGAAACTAGGTTTGGGTGTTTTTTAATGAATTCCAATAATATTTGTTTTTGTTCCATGGACGCATTGGTAGTTCTTTTGTTTTTGATGAGGGGATTCATCTGAGATGGATTCATCATACAACTAGACAAAAATAGTGGAAACAGAAACATAACCTAAGTTAACATCTAACCATGATCTACTATTCTAGAAATTGCGGCGTTGTCAAATCCATTTCACCACGAGAATGAAAATGTTCGCACATCTCTACGAAGAGACGTCAAGAATACTATTTTCAGAAAGTGTTCGCAATTTGACCATTCGTACCCATGCACATTCGTGCAATTGCGAAGGATGTCAAGAATAGCGCCCCAGGACAGATGAGTTGGTTCGAATAATGCTATTTGACCTTCGTGACATACCGCCATGGAAAGTAAGATTATAATGTATGCATGTATCCATTCAATCCGTGAAGTGACATCTTATTCGGGATTCGAAAAGCTATCAAAAGAACGAAGGAGATCCTTGCAGTGGATTCCAGACATCTGAGTCTCATCGATGAGAGGGTGCCACATGTATATATTATAGTATCCAATACAATCTATTGATTGAGATATTGCAGTATATTGATAGACAGGGAGTTCTAGCGTTATTTGATATCATTTAGTTATACGAGTAATGCGAATAATGGAGGAATAATAAAATAAATAATAGGATAAAATTATAAAGATTTCATAGACGACGACCGATGTGATATACTAATAATAATTTATTTTCAATTCAAATAACTACGATATATAATTATTTTCATATAAATTCGTGAAGGAATTAAATGAAAAACCACTGAAGTTTTTCGACTTATAGTCTAATAATTATAGAGGAGGAGTTCGGATAAAAATAATTGAAATATAGGAATGATTTGGAATGTTATATTGGGTGATGATGAATAATACCAGAAATATTAAATATATTATTTATTACAGAGAGGCTGATGCTCGTAGAGTCTGAAGTTATGTGTGGATTGTCGTTGATGTATTGTATATATTACAAAATTGATGAAGTACAGTTATATAAACAGCTTGCGAACACATATAACAACTCTTTAGTTCAACGTCGACAGGGATATAATGAAAGATCCACTTATTGGAAAATCGAAAAGGGAAAAAAAGACAATTCTAGATATTGGAAATATCCAATTACTAGAAATAGTACAGAGTTCAAGTTACTGATGAGAAGAAACGATTTACAGAAAAATCAGAATGGAATCAGCTGTACCTAATTTGTTGGAAATATAAACAGGATGTTCATAAAATCAGTGTGGAATCATCTGCGACTGAAAGATAAACTTTAGTCACTATCTTCCATCGTCAAGATAACCTATTCCCACCACCTGCAGATAAAAGAATGATCCTAAATTACTCAAGGTTCAGTGGTTATAATATAGATGTGTGCTCGTCAGTTTTAATCCTCACTTTACCAAATGAAAGCCTTCAAAATGGAATGTGCAAAATACGTTACCTACCACAGATTTAATCGCTAAACATAAGTATGGGACACCACTAAATGGGTTTAGTCATGAGGAAATTCAATATTTTTCTTTGGAGTATATCATCAACAAAATGAGACTAATTGAAGGTGAGACCAATTGAATTGCATGGTATAAACTGCCACAAAAATATAGATATGAATTCAATCTCCAATTTCAATTACCTTGTTTCGTGCACTACAATCGTCCAGAATGGCGCACTCACGTAGATGGTTGCCCCCAAGCTCAATCTAGATGTCACTTTTGTATGAAAATACTAAATGATATGTTCATGTGATAAATTAAATAAAACTAATAAACACAACGAATCATTTTATTTGCTGACTTGGTTAGCAAATAAAGAATGTCCCCAAGCCAATTTTTCTCCATTTTCGGAGGGAACATATCTTTTATCATCATGGGATGATAAAGCAACATTATTCTTAAGCTCTTTATAAATAGTATTATTCAACTGAGAAGATGATGTATACTTTTACGGAAAATCGAAGTTTTGGATTCAAACACATAACCGGAAAAATGAATGGAATTTCCGATATTTCGGGAGACACCCTTGGCCTTTAAAGTTTTTAAGTCTTCCGTTGATGAATCCACAGTGTTAACACAATATGTCTTTGCTGAAATACCATAAAAAGATTCAATAATATTACTCCCGAATTCATCCTTCATTTTGCCCGAACGTGGTAATGTTAAAGATACATTGAGAGAATTGCCACTTTTATAATTTGATGTATCTTGTCTGTTGTCTACGTTTTCTAAACTTCTTCTTTAAACATTATTCACTAGAAACTTGTAGAGTTCAATCTCGAATTCATTTTTAGCAGCATTCCGTGAATTGGTATTGAGATCAATATATGGTATCAACCAATAAGATTGAGAAAATTCCAACACTCTATGATTTTTTCAATACCAGTTCATATGTAAACATTGCTTAACATTTTTATAATGGATTATGTACTTAAATTGGGAATCAATTTGGAATATTTGCTCTCAAAAGGAATTATATTTCCTGGAAAAAACGTTTTATGTTTGTTGTGAAGAGTGTGTGGATATTTCAAATCAACTTCCAATACAAAACCTTCAGATGATATATCTTCAATTTGAAGTCAATCAAAATGATCAACTTCATCCTGTTCCAACCATCGGAAATCCCCTGTAGGAACAATTTCACTCATTGCAGCACCATATCTGAGTATGCAATGAATGATTTTGGTTTGGCAGGATCATATGTAGATACCAATTCATTATTAGCAACAACAGCTCCTACTCCACTGACTGAAAAAATGTTGCATATCTATATCAGTAAGAAGTTGTGCTTTGATTTTTGTATAACGAAGCATAGCATCCCAGTTCAGGGATGGTGCTGTCATGTTTTGAGCAGGGTCTAACTTATATTTATCCAAACATACTTTCCGGAAGTTTTCAAAGACATCGGCAAGATGGAGAACATCAGATTTCAGGTGAATATCGGAATATTCTCCCAACGTCGAACATTCAAATACTGTCCACACCTCATGCGCTCTAGCATAATCATCATCGGGAAGTGCATCTCCACTGAGAGTATCGAAAAAATCTGATTGGGTTGGTAAAAAGGTTTGAATCAACATATGATTGAGGAAAAACTCCCTTACGCCTTATCATATTAAATTTTTCATCTTCCTGGAAGTATTTCCTAATCTTATTACATTGGTTACCAATGTTTGACTCAATTCGTCAAGAGATTTCGATAAAAATCGGAAAGAATCCACAAACCTCAGTGTTATATAATTATCTCGGATTTTGGGGTCCACCAAAATTGATTTGGATAATGAAACATATTTCACTTCATTCTGTGCAATAGCGGGAATCCTTTCTCCATTAGTAGCCAATTTCTTCATGAATAAGTGACAATCGTAGTTTGTCAAGTTGTGAAAGGATACAGGTATACATTTCAGCAATGTATCGTGGATGTTACAAATTGAATGCGCAGAATGTGAGATAGTTGTGGTCGCGTGCCTTATATCTTCTGTCGTGAAGGGTCTATCACATATATAACATGCTGGTGAAGTCTGAAAATTGTGTTCTTCTTTCTTAGAAAGTGGAATCATTGGTTTCACACGTTTTAAGTGAATGTTGTATATTTCAAAAACATATTCATCCAATTTCTTCACGAATACATCAACACAATCGAATGAGAATCATCAAATGTACATTCCACATACAGAGCAAATGAGTAGGGTATATGTTCATGGGCTATCAAAGAAATCAATTTTCTATCACTTGGTTCACTATTATAAATTGGTTTGAGTAAACTTTCGAAGTCTGCATATATCACAAGAGGAATTCGCATTTGCTTTTGAAAGTTGGTGAATTTGCGAAAACTTTCCAGGTAATGTCTCACCAAATTTGTTGATAATAATCATATCTGATTTTGGTAGTGTAACACAAATATGATTACAATCATAGCTTTCATGCGCACTTAATTTATTGTTGTTTGAAAAGAACTGAAGACATCCATCACAAAGCGACTGATGCTTCGATTTTTGTTGAGAAACCAATCTGGACAAGTCTTTTATGAGGCAGTAATGGTTATTTCCATCATCATCGGTGAGAAGTAAGAGAATAACATGTGTTGCCGATCGGTTTGATGTGAAATATAAAGGTCCAACGATGTCTCTAACCCTTTAACCATCTTTGAAGTGGACATATATTCCAAAAACATTCACCGAAATATTATTCAGGATTTCAAATTTAGAAATATCTTATAATTTCACAGAAAATTCGATCCCCTCAAAATTCAATAATGTGTTGTAATGGGGGTATGATGCTGAATTTGTAGATGGACCATTCGTAGGAAATATTGCTGCAGTTGTAGACCACGCGAAGCAATGACTATCATTGTTATACAAATTCAGAACAGCTTTTTCTGTTTCTATAGTTTTAGGCAATTGTATATATGAAGATGCAGAAAAGGAAGTTTAATTATTTATATTCACATCCAGGAACCAAATCTTCTCTAGACTCCAACCAGATTGTCTTTCAGAAAACTCTGAAGCTCTTGACATCATCTCATTTTTGAAATCGTCTATACGTAATTCAATTCCGTGTAGATAGTTATTATTTTATTCCTAGTATTGAAAGATTTTATATCAGATAACTGTTTCTCAGGTATAAAATATTGACCAAATAGTTCTAAATTTATTTTCAAGTAGATGTAGTTGTTGGGATACTCTGAGATAATACCCAGAGCTTTGGGTTTCACTTCTCCAAAAAACTTGTTGTAATCAAGATGTGATCCAGCACTGAAGAACCGATAACTCACTATTCTGTTTTTGAATGCGCGATTAAATTTTTCTAAAATATGTTTTGGTGGTTACATTCACCTTTTTCCGACTGAAGATTGGTAAGACACCAGCCACTGTTGAACTCGTAGCGTTATTCAATTGCCTTTTTTTGGAGAAATATCTCTGAAGGCACAATTTTTACGCATATGTCGAAACAAATTACTCGAAGTGAAGAAATCCTTCTCACAATGTTCAAACTTTATTTCTTAGCGATATCACAAACGATACTGATAGAAAGAGACTCTATAAGCTATAATAGGTGGGGAAATCACAAGATAACCATGTCAACCAGTTCAATGACTTTTGACCTGTAAAGTGGTTTAGAACCTGTTTATACTACTTCAGAACGATTATTTAATTTTACCAGGTTCAATAACCTTGTTTGACCTGTTTGATGATAAATGAGATACAAATATTCATGTTACTATTTATTCCTCCATTATAAAATAATCATAAAGATAATAAACATTTGAAAGTGCACATATACAATCACTTTTGATATGGAATAAACCACTGGGTTCCGACATCTGCAATTTGGGTTATTCTTTCAATTCTATGAGTGGAATTTCTTCTTTTTCACGACCTTCTATGTAAACCAAATCTACATCTGTGGTTAGTCTTTTCACAATATTTCCAAATTGATGTAAGGGTGTGGATCCATCATCCCATTCTATACAGTGATAATTGTTCATCAACCATGTCGCTTGACTGTGGAGTTCCGGAGGCAGCATATTCATAGGGAAGGGTAGTTTGAATATATAATGTGAAATCCTTTTTCCATCGAATGTAGCAAATTCCTTCACGATGAATATATTATTCTCGATTTTGAATCATTGCACATCAAGAACCAGAATCATATTTTTAGATTAGCAAACTTCTTGGTCACTACGTGATTAAAATTGTACGGTTCGATCAAGTGTTTCAGTGCTTTGATATTTCTATGATATTGCTTCAACTTTCTTCGATATACCGATATCATATTGAAACTGATGATTGCGTGTTAGAATGCTTGTTTTATATCATTCCAGTGAACATACGAACTATATAGTTTTACAATTTTTGTTAATGGATTATAGGAAAATTCCTTTTCATGTAGAATAAAATAGTATGCAGATATATTCTTTGAAGTTGCATAGCTGTTTCGAACTCTATTTCGAGACTATTGACCCACTTCCGATAACTTCTTTCTGTCGTGAATAATCGATATGTATCATGGAGGTTTTGAATTCATAAAAGTGATTGGTGGGAATATGTTATTAACTCTCTTGGAAGTTTGCATACATTTCATAGAGTTTCGCATATTTATTGTTTTTGGAATCAATATTCAAATCATTGTAGGGGTATAGTTCCGAATTCAAGAATAGTGATCGAATGTACTCATATCGGTTAACAACTTTTCTTTTTTATCATTCGGGAATTATGACATTTCCAGGTGTTTCCACATTAGTAGTGGTTTTTACAGCCCAAGTATGTCTCGTTGTTTCATTGAACGAAGGATATTCTATCAGTTCCCAACGTCTGAATTTCAAAGGTAGTTCAAAATTATTGTTTATAATTTTGTTTATCCGTGATTGTTCTTGAATACTAGGTGTTACATGAGGAACATTCCAACTTAGTTTGATTATATTATTTTGCTTTTTCCGAATCATCGCTACTCGTCAACGCATCATAATCATGACTCTCACGAACTTATACTAACTCTTGTCTCATATTCAAGATAATTTTTCCAAAATCTTCGAAAAATCCAGCCAACAACTTGAGTGGAATACACACATTGAAATTCTTTTCTCATCTACCAGAATTTTCTCATCTTTATGTTTTGGGAACCAACCACCATTTTGTAGTAAAATACTCTTAATTCCTTAGAGATAAATTATTTTTCATTGTCGATAGCAATCCAATATTTCTAACACTATCTACAACTATACCATTCAATTCATAACGGAGCTCACGAAAAAAATACGCTATAGTATTGTTGATAAAGTTGATCTTCGTAGTTGGAGTTTCATCAAGGCGGATGAGCTTACCCTCTACATAGTGGACATGTTTACATAGTTAATCTCACCACTAATAACCGGGTGACAATGGGACAAGTGCCATGCCTATATCTCCCTTATCAAACGATTTGAATGAAATTTTGTAGATAGATATGGAGTCGGGTTATTTATGCTTTGAAACAACGAAAAAAGTAAACTCGTGCAGTTTTTAAAAAACACGTTTTTTTCAGAATTAGCGGTAATTTTCAAAGCACTTATGGTATTATCCCCGATAATCCTCAATCGTATTATCACTAAAAGGTGACATGTAATATTTCTATTATATTAGAACTTATAATCCTAACCTCTGGAGAAATTGTATATTGTCTGATGTGAGTAATTTGGGAGTTTTCGTGATACTGTGTTTATCTACACATTCAATTTTCCTTCGATAGGATTGTCTAGGTGTGGACTTTTCGAATTAGCAAACCATTTTTAATCGATATTTTTCCTCAAATATAATCGGCTGTTATTTCTTCGTTCCGAAAATCAAATAATTTGAAATGTTGCGTGTACGCGTGTACTGGCTCTCCATTCACAAAAGAGCCCATTGCAATATAATCGATACAAATCGTATTCACTGGAAAAAAATTTTCAGTTCATGATCTAATGTATAGATGTCAGTCTCATAGAGAATTCTTTTATTAAATCCCAATACTTTTTCTTTGGAATTGACGACCGTAAAATGTATTTGAGTATTACGTACGGTTACTTTGGAACTAACCAATTCGGTGTTATTGTCACAACAATTTCTTCATCACCGTTGTTCATTTTTTCAGTTAGTAGATTAATAATATCGGTGATATCATAAACACCTTCTGGAATGATATATTGAAATTGGTCGTGGTCACCCCATACAAAGACATTGTGAGATTTCGTAATATTTGGGATTACACTGAACGAATCAAAATATGCTAAACCTATCTCATATTCGGAATTTTCATAACTCAATATGGAGAATTGATGAATCAAAGTGATGAAGACATTTTTTTCCGATGGTTGTTTATTGATGAATGACTGAAATACATCATTGGCATTATATATAATCAAAAGACAGTAATGTTCACATCCATAGGAGTTGAATTTTTGCACAGTATCATAGTGACATTGAATTCTTTTCACACCATTATTGATGAAAAAGTATGTTAAACTCTTAGGTGTGTACCTGGACTCAAAGTTGGATTTTAGTTTTCATACCGAAGATCTGTGCAAGCGCCTAGCAAAAGCCACATTCGGAATGAGACAATTAAGGTCTCAGTTAGACGTTCAACATTTAAGGATGGCTTATTTCTCACTGTTCCACAGTATACTTACTTACAGCTTAATAGCTTGGGGAAACTGCAGGAACAAAGAAAGAGTATTTGTAGCACAAAAAAAAGTAATACGTATAATGAGCTTCAGTAGCTCCCGTTCTCATTGCAAGCCACTATTCAAAAAACTAAATATTCTTCCATTACCAAACTGCTATATCAAGGAGTGCCTTTTATCTATTCATAAAAAATTATTGACTGATGACGTTACACGGCACAATAATATACATACACATTCAACTAGAAACAGTAATAATATTTGCATACCTCTTTGTAGAATTAAGAAAACCCAAGATTCCTACAGATATATTAGAGTTCAGCTTTATAATGCATTACTATATAGCTACAAAGGGCTGACCTAGAATAACTTTAAGAAAAACGTTCACGATATGCTAATGAAGCATTGCTTCTATATAGCTGAGGAGTTCCTCCTGCACATGCCCTCCTGTGCATGCGAGTTAGATATGACCTTTTGATTTTATTTTCTGTTTTTTTTCTTTCTTTATCTCATGCACATACCTATGTACCTTGTATTTCTTGTATTTTGTATCTTAATTTTAAATAAGTATTATGTACCTGACGATTGTGAACATTTTTTAAAAAATTTATGAATAAACTATCTATATCACTGTTGGTGGTCTTAGATCTCCATCATTATCAAAATATATAACATTTCCTTCTTCTTCACATAAAAACACCTCGACAGTATGGAATTTTCAAACGAGTAGCAGTTTCTGGAGATAAATATTGATTATGTCTCTTTTGTTCAGCAAGCCTTTGCTTTATTGACTGCAGAAGCAATAGAAGCAGCACCACCTCCACAGCTACCACAATGAAGACTGAGAAGCAAAATGTTTCATTACCAATTTTAAATCATGATGAAAGTAACTTTGAAAACAAGTTTAGGAAACATGGCACCCTCTTTGGAGGAGATTCCAAGAGAGGGTTACTCAGTGTCAGTAGTGGGTCTGGGAAGACAAATGTGATGTTATCTCGACTGGAACAACATCATGGTCTACCATTTACAAACGTGTATTTATATTCCAAGTCACTGTTTCAACCAAAATATAATTATTTGAAGTTATTACTAGAACCTCTACCCGAAATAGGTTATTATGAAAATAATGATGCTAAGGCTGTGCTTCATTCTTCTGATATCGACAACTATTCAGTCATAATTTTTTATTTGCTACATCTGATCAAAATATCATAAGGAGATATTTCTGTTTTGGTCGCCATAAAAACACTAATTCCGCTATTCCCAAACAACTCATTAGAGATAATGCTAATACCATTTTTTTCATCAAGATCTAACAAATTCCAAGCACACAATGATGATCATGTCACTGTTGATATGTTTATGGAAGAATTCGAAAAAATTTGTGCTTATTGTTGGAAAAGAGAATTTTTGTTTTCTCCTTATCGATAAAGATGGTTCCATTACAGATGGACGATATAGAGAAGATTTTGATATATTCATTTTAATATAAGGAGAAGAGCTGTTTTCTGATGTTCATTCGATATAAATACTCGATTACATCAGTTGTTGCAAGCAAAGAGAGCGTTGAAACGTAAATATGAAAGTATAAAATCAGATATAGCAACATCTCAATCCCAATTGGAAAAAACATATGAACCCATTACACAACTTCTGCAGGAACTTTTGTCTTCGGTTAGACAAGTAAATCCAGAATTGAAACAGGAGATACCAACAGCTCGTCACAGTTATTAACCAACACCTAAAGGATTTTATTATACAACTCCTCAAGATTTATATGAAGGCCGACTTGGGTGGAAGCTTTTCCGATGAAATTATGCAACCTCTGATGGATCCAAAAGAATAATACTCACAATTTGCAATTTCCTTACTTCGAGCATATATAGATTACAATATTTCGGATACGGGAAACAGATTCGATGTTACCTTTGGAGCTTATTTCAATCCAGAGACGAAAAACTTTGCTATTGGTGATGCACCTGTGGGTTTCAATGGTGCGGATATTGTCATCAATGATACATTTACATATTTATCTATTTATTGGAGAAATACAAACAGGTTTCTATCATATATCCTATAAAGGAACTCCTAGTTTATACAAACTGATGTTCAAAAAAACATCCATCGGGGTATTGGAATTCCGATATTAATCCATATATTACTAGTTTTGAGTGATAGCTGCAAGTTCAGGTGGACACACGGGATTGAATAATGAAATCAAAAGCACCCTTGAGGAGCTCCGTGAGGCTGGAATTGAAAAAACATAATGATTGACTTTTTTTCATTATGTGTCCAACCGTAGCAGTATGCCTATCGATAAATTTGAGAGACATATTCTAACCGAGTCGCAAACACCATATCCAAAATCTGACATTGTGTCAGCGCTTCCACCACTCCTTCCTATATTTCAGATTCATCCTCATATCATAGCGCCTGCATTTTTCAAGATCTCACAAAAAGTGTTAGTTATTTCGTGTTGGATAATGGAACAACTTTTCACACATTCCCTGTGTCCGGTAAATTGGAAAGTATTTCCACACATCCAGTAGCTGTATCTGTTTATTTGAATGTCGACACTGCGGATGTTGTTCCAGTTGCTGATCTTATAGAAACATTCAAATAAAGGACATAAAATTACGTTGTTAATGGATCAGCAACAACACAACACACTCTTTGTCGAAGTTGTTCTTCAGTGTCCTTCAACTAGAAATGAATAAAATAAAACAAGTAATCGTAAATGAATTGCATAAACCAGCCCGAAAAACATTCAGAAGGCGACATGTCATCATGAAAGGTTTACATGATCTACAAGCAGATTTGGTGGATATGATTCCCTACTCTAAATTCAATAGTGGTAATAAGTATATTTTGGTTGTTATAAACGTATTTTCCAAATATGTTTGTTGTGAACCGGTTAAAGAAAAACTGGACTCGATGACAATATAGCTATGGAGAAGATTTAAAAAATTATGAGAGTTTAACCCAAAAATCTACAAACAGATAGGGGAAAGGAGTTTTTTAATAGAATTTCAAAGAGTTGATGGAAACGTGGGAAATCATTCACAATTACAGTTCTTTCTCTACTCTCAAAGCTAATATCGTGAAACGTGTCAACTGAGCTTTGAAAAATGAAATATGGAAACAATTCAGTCTCCGAGGAAATTACAAATGGTTGGATATTCTACCTAATATTGTTTCACAATATGATGATACGGTTCACAGTACAATTGAAATGAAACCTCAAGATGTTCTAGAAATACACGAACATCATTACTCTCAAATAAATGACCATGTCTGAATTAGTAAATTTCGAGAGAAATTTTCCAAAAGTTATGTTCCCAATTGGTCGAATGAAATGTCAAATGGTTAGGATTACCAAATCAAAATAATTCATGGATATCTAAAAATGATATTGCTTAATAAAGTAAACTATGTTTTTCAATTGTTTTTATTTCATTTATTAATTACAAAATCTTTCATTATAGATATTTTGTCTATGTACAGGATTCAAAACTACATTGAGTGAAGTTGCAATTATTTCTGTACGTCTTTCGAAATGTATTCGATCCAATACCATATACTCCCAAAATTTATTTCTTGCCTTTTCATATGCAAATCCCCAGGGTAACATATGGTGGATTGTGTTTTGGGTTTCATCAATAGTTACTTTCCTCATGATCTCTGCGTACATTCAATTACAAAACTTTTGAAATAGTGATATATGAATTATAATGTTATACTTATATTTTCACTGTTGCGATTCTCTTCTGGCTTCAGTAACTTTACAGCATTATTCAATATATCACCACTGAGTCCATTCTTGAGAATTGGAAAATGATCCTACTGTGTTGCGGAATCGTCCATCACATAATTTTCGAACTTCATCGATTACAAAGAATCCATACTATTCATCCCAACATCTCACACACATCATTTTAAATTATTCAAATGTGACATCAGGCGGAACGTAATCAGAATAGATGTGAATAAATTAATCTCGTCTTGCTTGAATATGACAATAAAGTTGGTATTATCACACACCACCTGTTTGGGAACTCGTGAATAGGTGTGTGCAAGATAGAAACAATCGACATCTTCATGGCGTCCCACACAAAAAATTTGTTTTTCACAAATCGAATCATCAAAAATGAAAACTGAATTTGGATTGGCTTCAGAGGATTGCACAATATCTGATTTACTACTGAACGTAAAGAAGCCCAATTTGTTTTTAAACGCAATCCTTGTGAATGCATCAGTACAGATATCATAGCATTTGTCTTCGTTCAATTTGATGGACCAATTATGAGTCCTCGAACCGATGATGGAAGTAGGACCATGACGCAATGAATTCATCCCATTTAATCCAAAACCGATTTTATCATCTCAATTGTCTACGACAAAATCTTCTTTCTGCTTGACAATGTTTATTGCTTGGCGGCTTGACACTTAATAATGAAACATATTTCATTTATATGTCCACTACCGTGCGGAATAGACGTAAAAATCGGGCATCCAAAGAAAAAGATCAAGGATTTGTGTTTTCTTAATGAATAAACTACCGTTTGAATTGCATTCACCTGGAGGCTATTGATATTGTCAAAAGCCAAATTCCCAAGTAACATTCCAATTTCTAAATTTATGACCGTAATTCACCGTACTATAACAGTTTGATCAACTAGAAGTTCAGTTACCAAAATCTAATTATAATATTCAGCAATTAACGAATAATTCAAAAATATTGCTGACATGCATGCACTTCCAATGAAAATCGGAAGGTGCTTTTTGAGTTGTTTTTTTTCGGAAGACCTTTGAAGAGAACAAACACATCCACCACTCTTGAAAATGTACCTCCGGTAAGTTTACTTTGTATTTGACATATATTTACTTTGACTGAAACCCTTTGTTGAAGGCGACGTTTATTTTAAACTTTATTACCAGTGTTTTGTACTCATGATCTACTTATTTTAACACCAATCTACTATCCGAGTTCACACCCAAATAGCGAGACCCCTCGGCTCGCGACATATGGAGAAGGCGCCTTACGCAACTTTCCCGCCAATTTACAGTAATTTTTTTTTCTATAAAAGAAAAGCCTTCAACAATGGATGTATAAATATTTTTTCCCTTATGCCTCACGTGTTTTTTTTCTCTTTGGATTGATTTGAATTACCTAGTTATTTTACTATTACCTACACTGACTATAACACCTTGATTATTTGGAAATTGGTGACTCATATCAATAGCAATTAGCAACAGTGGCTGAGTGTAGGATTCAATAATTTATTCTCCTATTCATTTATTCATATTTTGGTCACCGAGTAATAAACATCCAAGTACGGAGAACAGAGGGAAGTTGTGATCCCCCCAAAGACCCCAAAGACCCCCAACACCGCGAGATGTTGGCCCGAGAAGCCCCACAAAGAAGAGTATGCATTTTTTTATTTTCACAATGATGCATTTTTCGATTCTTACGACGATTCTGAGAAATTAGATAGGCTACCAACTCCGAGAACGCCAGAACATCTTGAAAAATACAGACGGTGAATATATATGAACGCAATTATCCACCCCTCACCACTTATAAATTCCTCACACTTTAATAATGTATTTCACAAAAATCACTTATGCGAAATACGGTAGATCAAAGGGTAACTAGGGCAAAATTGAGTGTGAAAAAACCCCCTGATGAACTATTTTCCCCATCTCATAGTAGCACTGGTATTTTTCGTGATTCATTCTCGAAAAATTCCAATAACAATCGGAGGCTCAGAAAAAAATTAAAAATACCACAAAACAGGACCGCTAGGGACGATTTTATCAACAGAGATCACTCACTGTGAAAAATATGTCGGACGAAACTTTCGCTGATACCCTAATACCCTAACCAATCCGGTAACCTCTGTTAGGCCAAAATTTCTATGACTAGCAGTACGGCGAATGGTTGGCCAACCCTGAAAATGTCGTATTTCCAAACATTTTTAGAAGGAGAAGAGTTGTGGTTCAAAAGATACACGGGACAAGCACAAAATTAAACAAAATCTTGGGACCTTATGAAGGAAGCTATATGAAAGAAGGCAGAAAGAAGATGAGTCAATAAAAAGTTACTATCACGATTTACAGGCACTTTTTTGAGAATATGATACAACTTACAATATCACCGACTTTAAGAAGTACTTCTAAAACGGATTAAAGAGATCGCTGTATCTTATCTACAGACTTTTCATGGAGGATAACCTAGATTGCCAAAATATGAACCGAATCATAAACAAACTGGAGACATTTCTGCAATACAAGTGGTATCTGATTCACCAGGCCTGTCACATGCCAACACCAAGCAATGCGAATTGCCACAGTCGACAACGGAATAACATACCGAACAGCACAACAACCAACGGCAGTTCTTTAATACTGGCGGAAACCAGAGGTACCATAAGCAATCTCAAGGCTACCAGCACACACCACAAAGAAACAATCTACCCCAGCACCAACAGCAGGGGCGAAATATACGTCAGAACTCATTTTTCCAAGCAAAAAAAAACTACAACCAACCCCAAAATGGTCTACCAGACAGCAACCTAAGTACCAGAACCCATGAGAAATCAGCGAGGGGGACCGCCCAACACTAGGATATACGATAGACGAACAATATGCTATTATTGGGGAAGTATAAGACACATGGCAAGTCGACCAAACCAGGTTATTCATCCAAACGCCGAGGGACGTCGGTAAGGTCCCTCGACGTCCAATTCTTCAAGAGGGCCTCTACACTTTATGAGCATCCCCTGACCGCCCAAGGAATCAAGTATAACAAAATCAATTATAATCAACTAACAGAGAGACTACAAATTGTCCGCTGGAATGCCGTTTATGAAACGGAAGATGCAGAAACTGCAACAATATTTTCATGGAGATAACTTCGCACAAATACAAAATCCAAAACGTAGAAAATGGATTACCGATGGACTCATAAAATCTATCAATAGACGAGATAAAATGTATCAGCAACTTCTTAATGAACCTGAAAATGTGGAATTGAAAAAAACTATACTCAAAAAAATTGATTTTGGAAAACAAAATCCAACTATTATCGCAACAAAAAAAAAAAAATAGTGAAAAAAATTTAAAAAAATTCGAAACCTCAAGATTTAATTTAATCGAACATAATGGAGAAAAAATTACAGATACTAAATCTATTGCTGATATATTCAACGAACATTACATACAAATTGGTGGAAAACTTGCAAATACAATTGACAAGGATCCTAACTTTAAACCTCCTAAGAAAAATAATCCATTGTCCTCAATGTTTTTGAATGCTACCAACGCTGATGAAATAAATGATATTATTTTATCGCTCAAAAACAAAAAAGCACCAGGTATTGATGGAATGAAAGCAGAAACAATAAAATTATCATCACCGATGATCAAAGAACCACTGTCTCACATATTTAATAAGTGCCTTCAGCAAGGACATCTCCCAAGCATCTCCAAAAAGTCAGTGATCAAACCAATTTTCAAAACAGGTAATAGGGAGGATGTCATAAACTACAGACCAATCTCATTAATAACCGCTATTGCTAAAATACTGGAAAAAATCATTAAAATAAGACTTACCAAATATCTTAAGAAAAATAAAATCATCTCCGCCAACCAATACGGGTTCAAAAAAGGAGTATCAACCCAAGATGCAATCCTCGCCCTTACAACAAAGATGTGTAATACAGGAAAACCTTCTCTATGTGTATTTATAGACCTTTCAAAGGCATTCGATACGGTCAGTCATGACTTGCTTATGGAATGCTTGGAAAACATCGGCATAAGAGGAGTGGCCTCAAGATTATTCGAGAGTTATCTTTCCAATAGATTTCAATGTGTTGAACTGAAGATGGTAAGGAGCAATTTTCAAAGAATATAATATGGTGTACCTCAAGGAACTGTTTTGGGACCACTTTTGTTCAATATATATTTGAATGATCTAGGCAGAATAAACAGTAGTGGTCAAATTATCACTTATGCGGATGATACTGCATTTTTCTACAGACATGAATCACTTAAAATTCAAGCAGAAAATGTTATCCGTAATATTCAAGTTTTCTCAACTTTTAACAATTAACTTTAAAAAAAATTTTTTCTACCCATAAACATTGATAAGAGAAGTATTCCTTCTTATGATAGCCTACGAATCACTGGAGACATCTCAATATGCAGCTGTAACAAGATCAAATACCTTGGTGTTATGATAGACAATAACCTGAAATGGAATAAACAATAATACGTCACTGAGAAAATACAGTTTTTAATTTATAAACTTAAAAATGTTAAATATATTCTAGATTTCAAAGCAATGAGAACGATATATCAGGCATTGGTGGAACCACATATTGTGTATGGAATATTAGCATGGGAAGGTCTAAGTAAGTCTCACCTGGAAATATTAATCATTGTTCAAAAGCGCCTACTTAAAATTATATTCAACAAAGATATAAAATATCCATCAGATAGATTATCAATGAAATTAGTATTATGGATCCAAGGCAACTATTCTTTTTACGTAGCAACATCAAACAACATCTTAGTACGACTTGAAGAACCCGGAACATCAATATAATACAAGGAACAGACAACTCACATACTTGACTCCTTTTTTGAGAAAGTCGAAAGGACAAAAAAGTCTGACATATTTGAGTCCCAAACTATACCAATGTCTCCCAGCTGAAATTCAAAATATTTCAAGGCCAACTACATTCAAGTATAACCTGAAATTGTATATTTTCTTATTGCCCAGAACAACAATTCATAGTCTTATTGACTAATCATGCCATACAGAAAAACCTGATACATACCTCATCAAATATATACACATCATTTTTACCTATCTACCTTTACATTTATATTTCATATTCATTTTTGTTTTTATACTCTTAAACAAGTATATATATTATATATATATATATATATATATATATATATATATTTTTATGATGCGTTGTTGCGGTCGTTTTTATTTTTATTTTATATTTGTTTATTTACTTTCCACAATCAAACATCATAACAAAAATAAATGATTTTTGTGTTTTGTTTCACTAATATTTTGTTTTTTTATTATTTTCCAAAAGTCTTCAAGGCTGATTCTTTTTTTTTCTAAGATTTTATTCAATATGTGTTGATGAATAAATGTCCATATAAATATTTAATACCTCCGGCTATGCTCTTTACCTTCTTTCCTTTACCTTATTTCCTTCACCTTCAGCTAACTCAATCGGTACGCCTATGGATCTCAGAAGTTGGTTCTACTGTGGAGCCCTCTGACGTCAATTTCAGAAATTAGCAATTCATTGTTGATAAAACATTGAAAATAAAGTAGAATTTCATCAAAGTAATAATTTCCTTCATTCAGAAAAAGCTTATTACTACCTAGTTGAGTTCTTATTTGCACTGTGGCAACTTTTATGGTTTCTACAAATACCTGGAACCTGCTGTACCAAACTGCTCAGCCTTTTGGATTCTCTCCCGCTCTTGGAAACTGCTGCCACTCCAATGAAACAAAGGTAATGTTAACTCTGCATTTGTGTGTTCTTCATTTTTACTAATGTTTTCTTGACTAATAATTGATTTTATTCCAAATTGTTTGTTTGATCAAAATTTGAATTCTCAACGTGCTTCTTCCAAAATTCTTTTTTTTCCCAATCACCTCGCTTGTTGATTCTTTCCCCTTGATACCAACACATTTTGTTTTTCTTCTCGAATTTTCGATTTTGACATTTGTAGCACTTTTCATATTTTTCACCTCTTTGACAGTTTTTATTTATGAAACTTTTCAACTACCTTATTATAATCTATATACAATACATGTGAAATTATTCTTTTGACGTTTCTGCTTTTCTTTCTTTTCAAAATTACTAATTTTGCATCAAGATCTCTCCTGGCATCTCATTGGCTGTTGTGTTCAGATCCAATTTCATATACAGGATGTTTGCACTTTTAATATTTTGTTATCTGCTTGTGATCACAAAATATATTCATAAATTTTGATTTCTAAAACTTTTAAAATTATGCCAATTGATTGATTAATTGTAATGTTGATTGATAACATGTTCATTTCAAACATAGGTATCGATTAATATTATACAAGGTTTCAGAGAAAAGGTGGAATCTTCAGGAAAAACTGTAAAATAACATAGCACAGATTACCAAATACGAATATTCTATTATTCATGGGGTTTTCTTTATTATTATTGTTATTATTTCAACTCTTTGAACATTCAACCTACTTCTAAACATAATATATATATATATATATATATATATATAAGAGATTGTTTTTACATAATTTTGGAAGTTCTATTTATTTGTAAGCCTATGTATAATATGGATAGATAAAAATGTCAAAATACTATAACACA